>PVIH01003156.1:122271-167943 GCA_004025045.1 Sigmodon hispidus | reverse complement strand
GAAAAAGTGCTCATCATCTTTAGCCATCAGAGAAATGCAAATCAAAACAACTTTGAGATACCACCTAACACCTGTTAGATTGGCTAAGATAAAAGGCACAGATGACAGCCTATGTTGGAGAGGATGCGGATCAAGGGGAACACTCCTCCATTGTTGGTGGGAGTGTAAGCTTGTTCAGCCACTTTGGAATGCAATATGGTGATTTCTCAGAAAATTGAGAATCAATCTCCCCAAGGACCCAGCAATACCACTTCTGGGTGTATACCCTAAAGAGGCACATTCACACTACAAAGGTATTAGCTCAACTATGTTCATAGCAGCATTATTTGTAATCACAAGAACCTGGAAATAACTTAGATGTCCCTCAACTGAAGAATGGATTAACAAACTGTGGTACATCTACACAATGGAATACTACACAGCAGTAAGAAAAAATGATATCCTAAAATTCGCAGGCAAATGGATGGATTTGGAGAATATCCTCCTGAGCGAGGTATCACAAACTCAGAGTTATAGGTTTTCACATTGTACCATCACAGCCTTACATGACAGGTGTCTTGGAGACACAAAGTAGAAAAATATTTTGACTCCACATTGACCATGCTGTGAAACAGCTCCCTGGGTTCTTCTTAAGGTGTATTTCCTTAAGTCCACCCAAAATACTTTTTATGCTAAACTGTATACCGAAAAACTGCGATCCTTGTATGATCTATAGTACATGCTCAATGGGTTGCACACTGGCTCCATGTCCACATAGTCATTACCTGTCACATCTCTGTGGTCCCCTGAGCAGGCATATCTACCATCAGCTTTCTGATGCAGCACTCACCTATGATGTCTCTCTTCCTGCTGTAATTTCATGTTATTAATCTGTCTGCCTATTTTCTCCTCTGCCATCTATTTCCTACATTTCTTCATCTTGGTTCTAAATCTTGCCATTTAGTGTAGGTCATCATGCTGATGTCCAGCCTGCTTTCTTGACTCCAGTGCCTTTGAATGTCCTGTTTACAACCACATCAATCATTGTTGAACCACTTATCATGCCATTTCTATGCTCAGTGACCTATAGTAATAGGACACAGAGAACTGTGCTGTTTTATGCCCATGGACAGAGGCAGGGCTCCTTGTTATGTGTACTTATCAACAGTTATTCAAGTAACATTTTTGCATTTCACAATCCACAAGACAACAAGAGCCTTCCTTCTTTCCCAAGCTAAAACCACAAGTGCTCCCTGTCTGCTTCTAGATCACAAGGTCCTTCTTTCTCTCTCGCAACAGGTAATGTTAGGGAAATTAGGTGTGATGCTTTTCTACTGGCTAGTGAACTTAGTTTCTCTTAGACCAAAGTAATTTGTGAAAAACAAACAAACAAACAAACAAACAAAAAACCAAAACACCTTTTCTTTACATTTTTGATGAAATACTCTTATTTTTTTTTTTTTAAATTTCCAGGTATCTCTTTCAGACTAACATATATACAGTATGTTCTACCTATCATTTACATGCCACCCAAAGTGGGGAGGGTCTTAAGACCACAAGTCATGGCTTTGTTTCTGTTTTACAATGGGGTACAGTGAGGATATTACAAGAGTTATAAAACTATAACTTTGTGTAAACTTTGATAAGACAAATTTTTATTTAAAAGTATTTAGTGCTTACACCATAATTGATATTAATAACGTAAACTCAGGACTTGAAGCAGACAATGAGGTTAAACAGCTAAGTCTACACTCAGGAGACCAAGTCTACTTAAAGAAATGCATACACTAGTAGGGTCTGTTTCACATGACCGAAGGTAGTTACCTCTGTGTACATTTCTTTCCTTGTTACAAGTCTTTTTCCACCATCATAATTCTGTGTTTAAATTGTGCACATGCACTGCCAAAACATGACTGCAATTATCATTTTAAAATAAAAGCAATCCTATATTTTGTCCCTTTTCTATGCCAGATAATTATATTTCATTGAGATATAAATTGGCACCATTTTTTGGAATTAGAAATTTGTCAAAGAACAATTAAGTCTTTGCTGAAACATGAAATGGAAGATGGTTCTGGAGCAGATTATAATGTTTCAATTCAGTGCTTCCAATACAAGTTTTAAAAATTGACTTAACTGTTGCCTGAAGTCAATATTTCAGATCATAAGATACCACAATGAATGCCTCACAGGGGCTTTAATACATTTAGGAACATAAGCAACCTTGTAAAGTACAAAGTCATCCAAGTGAATCAAATGTTATTTTCCATATGTTATCAAAAATAGAAAAAAATCATATGGTAGCGATATTGAATGTAGTACATGTAAGCAAAAATTTAAAATATTTTGTTATTATCTCATTCTCTGTATAGGAGACATTAATACAGCAGAGAAAGTTATTTAAAGTTGTTTTGTAAAAAGTGAAATAAAA
Source organism: Sigmodon hispidus (assembly GCA_004025045.1). NCBI lineage: Eukaryota > Metazoa > Chordata > Mammalia > Rodentia > Cricetidae > Sigmodon > Sigmodon hispidus. The sequence continues at coordinate 165,533 of PVIH01003156.1, read as the reverse complement.
GACCTATTTTCTTAAATGACTACAATATTTAAAAACAATGCTCATAGAGTAGAAATTTTGGCAAGTTTAAATTTTATGCCAGTACTCAATTACACATTTTCCAGCTCTATTACTGTGATGCTCTGGGGGAGTTTGATTTATGTTTATCTTGCTCTAATACATTTGTTAAAACTGTAGTTTTGTGAGTGGCTGTACAGAGAAACACCGACTAACTTTTAGAGGAAGGTTCAGGTAAACTGTACTTTTTGATATAGAGGGCCTTCTGAAAAATAACAGTAAAGTCTCTACTGAGTCTCCAAGAGGACAAGCTGTGCTCTTTGCCCTAGCAGACAACACTCTTTCCTCAATATGCCTCATAGAGTGGAGAGTCAGTGCAACACTATATGAAGGCAGACTTCTTGAGTTTGAGGCTAGTCTGGTTTTTATTAGGAGTTTTAAAATATCCAGGGCTACCACAAAAATCCTGTCTCAAAACAAAACAAACAAACAACAAGAAAGGAGACACTGCTCACACTGAGTTAATAAAGGCGTTCGTTTACCCAGAACAGAAGCCCATACTGTCCAGTACACTTTGCTCTGGAGGACTTCTCATCTGTATGAGGTGGCAGATGTTGGGAAGTGAAGCTTTTTCACTTGCTACCTGCATTTCAGCACCCACCTCTGGGGCCCTCATACTTAAAGGCATAGCTTTACATAGCACATATATACTTGTTATTATTATCTAAAAGTGCTTCCTACTTTGTGAATATTAGCAGCTTCAGGGATCTCTGGTCACTTGTCTACATGGGATCCCTTTATCCCCATACTCCTTCAGGAAGTGTTTTATTTCAAGTCTCAGGAAAATGTAGGGGAAGAAATTATTCTTCTCATTTTATTTATTTATTTATTTATTTATTTTGTAGATGAATTAATTGAAATCACAAGAGCTGATACAACTCACCAAAAGTGAACAAAAGAATTAGAAGAGACTAGAAATGGGGAGAAAAATGATGTCTGTATTCACTAAACACACTGCAAACTGTAAACAGAAACTTCCATGATGAGGGCTGAGAGATGCATAAATCTATTGATGTAATGATAGGTTATTAGGAGTCCATTTAGTACCATGCTCATTTGGCATAGTAATAAAGATAAGTTCTCTGCCAGGGTCTATGATCTGCTGATCCAGAGGTGCTTAGTTTGATGATTGGTGCCAGGTATGTGTTTCATATTGTGGGGTTGGGAATTAAATCAATTACAAGTTGTTTAGTTACTCTCATGGTGCTCATGTCACTATGCACCAGTTGACACTGTCAAGTATTCATCATTAAGTGAGACATTTATATCATATGCCCTCCTGCTGAGGGACAGGATTGATGTGAAGGATGGGTTGAAAGAGTGGAAAAGACATAGGTGGTGGAGGACCATAAAAGCAGTGTTTTCTGGGCATAGCAGACTAGTTGCACACATGAATTCACAGCAGCCATGATAGCATTCATGAGACCCATGCACATTCAATCCAGACAAAAACCACAGCAGAGAAAGGGTAGGTGTCACAAAGTCCTAGGTGGGGAGCTCCTGTCAATTCTTAGTTGCTGAGATAGGGAGAGTCAGTTTCTTAAAGTATCTCTCCCCTGATAAGTCTGCCATGCTCCAGTAGAAAGCCACTCCTCCAAGAATACATGGGCAACACAAACTACACTTGGTGTTTTATTTTTAATTTACAAAGAAAGGGGACACAAAATTTAATGGGTAGGGGATGGGAATGGGTATGAAGAGAATTGAGAGTTGGATGCAATCATAATATAAGGTATTAAATTCTTAAATAATTTAATAAAATAATGTATATATCGCTAAACCTATTGTGGGACAGAAATTTTACTGTAAGATTTCATAGATAGCCCATTTTGAAAGGTAAAGTTTCATCTGCAAGTACATTTACTCAATTTCCAGACAGGCTCACCTGGCATTTAAAAATGCTTTCTAGGATAAGCTACTCAGCTGACTGCCCATTTTGGAATGCCCTCATATCTTTGATCTATCTTTTTACTCACTATAAAATTTTCACCAAAGATTTCTTCATTATATCTCATCTCTCAGTAGCTTGCTTTCCAGTAGGAGAGGTTTTAGGTTCTGGTGACTCAGCAACCCCATCCCACACTGTGTTTAACAACAATAGAGAGCAGCCTCATAATGGTTTCATCTGAGCAGCCATTAAGTGTACATGTATTTCCCAACTTAGTAATAGTCCCTATGTTTCCAACGCTCCTCACTCCTGCTGTTTTTCATGAGGCTTAAAACCTCGTAGATTTGCTGGATTAAAATTGGATACATTATTTGCAATGAACCAGCTGAACTTTCTCAATTTATAGCTTTCATATTCCAGAAACATAGGTTGAGAGACAACAAAAAGTTTTAAACTGGGAGTAATAACTATCATTTTTTTCTTTTATATATATTTATTTTTAATACATAGATAAATGAGTGTTTTGCCTGCATATATTTTTATAAGCCATATGCATTTCTAGTGCCCACAGAGGCCAGGAGAGTGTTCAGATGCCCTGGAGTTATGAATGTTTGCAACTAACCACATGGGTGCTACAGTGTGTGTGTGTGTGTGTGTGTGTGTGTGTGTGTGTGTGTGTGTGTGTGTGTGTATTCTCTTCATCTCATCCAGGCTACAGGTAAAAGTGATAAGGACATAATCATCACATGACAATATTTAACAATGAACAAGGCCAGCATTCTTCCCTGAACCCACACTGAGGCCTGTCGTTTGCCATTCGAATTTTAAAAGTCCTGGAGTTTTCTTGATAGACCTCCTAAGGAAAAGAAAAGGTTCAATAAAATAGCCAATTTCATCTTTATGAGACTGCGCTGCCTTTTAATTTGGATAATGAACAAATGCCTAAATCACAGGAAGCAAGAGCTGTGTGTATGGGGTTCTTTGGTAGGGAATGCCAAGCACTGGAAGGTGAAGGTGAGAGTGCTCTGTAGAGGAAGCTGCCCACGTGGCCAGAGTACTACTGCCTTAGGGAGCACTCAGTGCTGGACTGCATCTGTTTCCCACAGCCACCAATGACTTTGTCAGTCGGAATCTTTTAAAGGGTTTGAAGATTGAAAGTTCCTATGACTCTGCTGTGATTCTGAAGTAGGGTGGGGTGAGCTTGGACTGAAAATTGTGCATAAAACTTCTTTTCCATCATCAATGCCTGCCTTTACAACAGGAGACAGATGTGATTCTCAGAGTTGTCTTACTTAGCATTCTTTAAAAATAGGAGGCAGTTGGTAGGATACACAAATACACATCCTTGTTTATATCCAGCAGGAGTGCCAACAGATACTTCATGTAAGGCAGGTTTTTCTAACTTAAATAAAAAAATGGCTAGGGTACCTCCTAGCAGAGAATGGCATGCACTAATAGTAACTCAGAGACTTGGGCCTATTAACTGGATAGACTGGGTTAACATCTAGGAAGCAGCAATTTCTCTACCACAGCCTTCCTTCTACCTAGCTGTATTTAATGAGTTTCCTGAAAGTGCCCCTTTAATATTGCTTGCATTTCAGATGTGTGGGTGCATGGGCAGTAATTATGTCTTTTTCTCAGCACAGTGCAAGCACGTCTTTGTACTTGAAGTTTTCTTTGTATTTTCAGTAAGTTAGGTTGGGTAATGTTTTGACTCTATCTCAGCAAAGAAGTTGTGATACCATCACTGTGTGTGTGTCTGTGTATGTGTGTATGAGAGAGGGTGAGAAGAGAGAGAAGAGAGAGAGATTTCCTTCTAATAACTAAGTATCAAGTAATCTTTCCCACAGAAATAGGTAGGTAATCAAGGCCAAGTTATTTTCAAAGTAACATCATTGAGGCTGGTCATGATTCTCAAAGGCTTAGTGTCTTTATGTTAATAAGGTTCTCTCATAGCTTTCTTTAGAGTTTTGTTTTCTATTTGTTCCTAGGCCTTAAATCCTATAGATGATATCACAAACTCTGAACCATCAAATCTAAGTAACAGATTCAAGTATTCAACATTCATCTTTGACAGTACCAGTTTCATCCCTGGTCACCATTTTTAACAAAGCCAGAGGCTGAATGGCACATCTTGTACCTCCTGACTTCATTCACATCATGCTATCTCCCAAGCTGGGGTGATTGCTACTTCTTCTTTGTGGCAATCTACTGCCATAGCAGCCATCCATCCCAGCCAGACTATTATAACATTTGGACCACAAATTTGTACATACAACAATGCTCCCCAAAAGCATCAACCTGCATATTTCAAGAAATGGCTGCACATATAAAATACCACTTACACTGACCTACAACAATCCTGCTTTTATGTTTCTCAACCTGCTTGTTTCCTTGGAGTTATTCAATGCCTGTCAAATGTAGATAAAATATGAGGTCGTCTAGTTAGTAAAGAAAACCCTAACATCAGAAATGCCTCTCCAATCAAGCACTTATCTGATTGTTTACTCTTTGAACTGCATAATACACATTTTCTTTTCTAATTGCTTTGAACCTCAACATAGCAGTCACGGAAGATCAATTCCTCTGTCTAATTTTGTGAACAAACTGTTTTTTCTTAAATTGTGACTCAGACTTAGTTTGTTTTCCCTTTTTCAATAACCATTTAAAATCTGCAAATGGTCCAGGATTTGTTAGGGTCCCAGTCCTTCTTTCTATGGTGCCTCCAGCATTCAGTTTCCTCTTCCTCTTGGTACCTGCTGCTCCCACCTAGCATAAACTCAGACTGTGCAACTCCTGCACAGCAATTGTAAGTACAACTGTTAGTACTACTCAGCTCACCTGATTCCCATGGTTTAAGTTAACTATGGCTTCCAGGTCAGAAAATACTAAATGAAAGAGTCCACAAGTAATTGACATGTACATTTTGAATAACTTTTATTATAACATGGTGTTATAATTGTTATTACTTTTTAAAATGTTTTTTATGCATAAGTGTTTTGCCTGTATGTATGTATGTATGTATGTATGTATGCTTACTATGTGTGTGCTTGGTGTCTATAAAGATCAAAAAAAGGTATCATATCTGAAGTTATGGATGGTGAGTCATTCACCCAGTGGCTCATGGGAACAGAACCAAGGTCCACTAAAAGAGCAGCAAGTACTCTTAACTGCTGAGTCATCTCTATGGTTTCTATTTATTGTATCTTATGGTACCTGATAAATACATTCAAGGATGAAGACATTGCAGATCCTTAGCACCCACATACAACCCAGACATAGCTACAAGTGACTATGCCACAGAGAAGAAAATCAATAGGTCTTGCTAGATCCAGCCTAGCCTCGCCTAGTTCCTAAATGAGGAACTCTCAAAAGCAAACAATGATAGAAGAGGACCCCTGAGCTTCTCATGATACTGTCCACATATATATGTACAGAGAGAAAGAGAGAGAGAGGCAATACAAAGTAGTTTTATTCATTTGAGTTACTAAGAGCCCTGTAGACAGAAGAGATAAAGCTCAACTAGCAAGAAATTATTTAATAAAAATTATGACTCTAATATCTAGAAAACAGTCTCTAGCTGGTTGTAAATTTTAAATGATAAAATTCTATTTCTAAGTGTCTATAATCTTTAATAAGACTTTGTATAGTTTAGGGCATGCAACAGGGACTGGCATAGAAGTGTGTTACATCTGAGGGAATGAAGTGATTCAAATGCTTTTAGGTCTGTTTATTGACTGACTCAAAATATTCTTGATGGAATTAGATTATATGCTTTTGATTTTTAATACTTTTTTCTTCTTTTGAGAATGTCAACATGAACATTGAACATATATCACCCCCATTTGCTTCTTCTGTCATATTTCTCATCCCCAAATTTATGATCTCTATTATTGTTACATATATATATATATATGTATACACACACACACACACACACACACACACACAAGTGCTTAAGTAACTTATGGATTCCCATTAGCTTTGCTCATATGTTCACATATCCAGGACTGTACCTGTCATTCAGTAATGCACAAGACATTTGTATACAACATATTTTCTAAAGAAGTAATTCTGATTGAATATATTTATATATATGTGTGTAATACATATATATTCAACAGCAACATTAATATAATTTTAATGCCAAAATGAGAATTATTAACCTTTGAAGGCCATCAATGGGAATGAATAATGTAACTTATTATTCTAGACAAAACCAAAATTATTTCTGGCATCCTTTAGGTATTTCTGAAAATTGAAAACTAATTCTCAGGAGAAATCATTGAAGTCTGCTGAAAATTTTATTTTTAGTGTCCTTCTGTGTCCTTACAATCAGTGATTTTCCTTCACTCATATTTTTCTCAGCTTTGCCGTTGAGGGCAATTTTAGTTCTTTTCTTTCTTTTTGGTTCATGTGGGTTATTAAAATGAATAGCAATAATAATATAAGAAGTATCTCAGGCATTCAAGCAGGCTAGGGGGGTGGCTCAAGTCAGTTATGTGATCGGCTTGTAAGAATAAGGGCTCACTTTCAGCCCACAGATCTTTCTCTCTCCTTCCCTCTCTCTCTCCCTCTCTCTCTCTCTCTCTCTCTCTCTCTCTCTCTCTCTCTCTCTCTCTATCTCTGTATATTTGTCTCTCTGTCTCTCTCTCCTTATCTCTCCCTCTCTCCCTGTCTCTCTATCTCTCTGTCTCTGTCTCTCTCTCACACACACACACATACACATCTACATGCCTGTTAGTACAGGCTTTTCAGTCCATGTCTGGGGAAGTGTAGAAATCCAAACACCAGGAGTGCCCACGTCAGTCAGCATGGAAGACCAAAGACAAGGAGAAAAGCAGCTGAGGAATGACACCTGGGATTTACATCTAGATGCCACAGGTGCACATCCACATGCATATGGACACACTTATGGACACACACACACACACACACACACACACACACACACACATACTTATAAGAGAAAGAATGACAACTACCTCTTGAGTTACTTTTAGAGTAATTCTAAAACAATTTCCCAAAAACTGGAATCCTTGCACTGATGGCTCAGATATGATAGCAGAATCTTTCTCTTTGGTCAGCTCTTAACTAGTAGAGAAAGATAACTTAGGCAGGGTTCACTAAAGTGTGTATCTTGCAAAGGAACAATTTTTTTTCTTCTTAAAATTGAGTTAATGATCAAGGCTAATTCTTATACCCTGTTGACAACTCATAAAGTTGGAAAATTGAGAAGAGGAAAGGGGACTCATACTTCACTAATGTGTGAGAACTAAATTGGGTTTCTCTGGGTGTATTTCTTTTGGGTTTGAGGAGAAGCATGATAAAATGTAGAAATGGTTGAAAATAAAGACTGAAGGCAAAGAGTGGGAGGTCTTAGGGGAAGATGGAGGCTAATTTAGATTTTCTGTTCTAACCTCTAGTAGAAATGAATGGGGAAAAAGAGGAAAAATAGGAATAATTATATGTAGAGAAAAGGTAGATTCTCAAAAATGAACCACTAATATCTTTGTCAATAAGATTTTTTTTTCTCTTTGAGGAACACAACAACCATAATTGTAATTTACTATTCTGTTCTGTCTTTGGTGATGATTTGGTGATCTCTCTCTCTCTCTTTCTCTCTCTCTTTCCTGTGTGTGTGTGTGTGTGTGTGTGTATGTGTGGTGTGTATGTGTGTTTGTATGAAATCAGAGGTTCTCTGTATGATATGAGCCCTTAAGCAATAAGTATCATCTAGTATTTTCCTAGAGACTATGCTAAAACAGTATAGGCAGTAAAGATGTAAAACAGATAAAGTTAATGTTTTCTAGCTTATTTACTGCTGGTCAGTGAGCTTCACCATATATGTAGCATTGGCAAGCCACGAATAAATGTATATTATTGAGAATCATGACATAAGTCACAATTATCTAGATGTAATGAAGTTGACTCAAATGTGAGCATCATCGATACTCACCCACTGTATAGTCTTGTTTTATTTATCATAAATATTGGAGTCATCCTAAGTCTCCCCTGTGATGATAAACATCACATTGAAGAGCTGGAAAGTACAAAAGAGGATTTGGGAAGAAGGGACTGACTGGAGGGGAGAGGGGTTTGTGTGAGGCTAAGTAATCTGTGCTCAATAGGAAACTGGAAGACAATGAGACTGGAGGACCTACGGTGCCATGTTTAAATTAAAACATGGAAAGTAATTTCTAAGGATAACGCTCATGCACTCATCATACATAGATGTGCTGACTTTTCCACAGTCTGCTAGTGGAAACAGAAAATAATATATTATATTGCAGAAGATAATATGCTATAAAAATTTCATGAAAATCAATTTGAAATAAACTTTTGCTTTTAGAGGGAACAGTCATATTTATATTGGAATATTATTCTTTGGAAAGGCCAGAGAAAGAATTATAGTAATAAACTCCCCTTCATGCTTAGGAACTTAAGAGAATGTCTCTTCCAATCCTTTCCCTTAGAATCTTGAGCTTGATATTTCGTTAGAATTCAACACTATTATATGGAAAAGGCTCACACTCTTCAGTACCTATACATGGAATTCAGTGGATTGGCTGCCTGAAGATTTTATATTTACCCTTCTCAGTAAGCATGATTATCTTCAATTTTAAAGAAGAAAAACTGGCAAGTGGAAAAGGCACTTAATTTGTCAAAAGTGAAGTGGCAACATCTCCTCTCAGATTTATTTTCTTTCTACTGAATTCTGATTACATTAATGAATAGTTCAAGTTTGAAAATGGTTTAGAAAAATGATATAATAATTTGATAGCTAATCTTATAAAGGACTGAAGAGCAATATAATCTTAATACTAAGCAAGGACACAGTATCATTTTGTATATGTAAGGAAGGTAGACCAAATGATGCTAGTGATGCTTAGAAAAATTCATAGAGAAGACATCCTATTCTTTAGTCCTGTGTTTAGGTAGTTCTATTAAAATAGAGATGATAAATACTAAAAATAAGTGAAAAAATAGTTATTGAAAACTCTAAACTATTTTTATGATCCAAAGACAGCTAAAGAAACCTTTAAAGACTGACATGCAAATCCATCAAGATTAAGGAGCTCAAATTCACTGGAACTATAAAAGATGATTTTAAAAGGAAAAATTTTGATAATTTCCAAATCAAAGGGGATTTGTATTTCTATCATGGAAACATCAACTTGAAAGAATAAATATAAGAATGGCAATTTAAACAAGAAAACCACAATGGAGCTTACAGAACTTTACATATAGAAAGACAAAACTCATAGTATTTTACTTAAATTTTAAGCCCTTATAATGTTCTTATGTTCCTGGTAGTGCTCTACAACTCTGTGATAGTCTTGTGTTACTGGAGAGGTGAGAATTTTTCAGGAAACCACTGATCTGTCCTTTGGAGAGGAAAAGCACTCTGTATAGATTGGAGTTATAAAGGAAAAACTGGTAATTCTACATCCATCATGCCAAGTCTCTGAAGTAAGCCTATGGGAACTCAGTTTTCCTAAGAGTCTGTTTTAATTTGTTAGAGATGTTTGAATACTTACAGATGAGATTATGCTGCCAGATTTAATAAATAAAACCCTAAGATACCAAGTTGAATAACATGGAGCATATGTTTATACAAAAATGTTATTCATAGTTTATTTTGAATTCAAATTTAATGAGGAATTCTGTATTTTATCTAAAATTTCTAAATCAGATTCAAGGAGATTCCACCTGTCTTAGTTATTGGCACATGGAAAGAAAAACTATAGCATCAGGGCAAAAATACGGTACAGAAGCATGAGAATAAGGAATCAGCCAGACACAAAGGTACAGGTCTTTAATATCAGGAACCAAAGGTATAGACAAGCAGATCTTTGTGGGTTTGAGGCCAGCCTACATAGCGAATTCTATACCAGACAGTGCTAAGTAATGAGATCCTGTTGACATGGAGGAAAAAGATAAAAACCAATTCAGAGGCATAATCAGATCTGGTACCTAATACCTGGTCTTAAACTATAAATTTTGCTGTTTTGATTTTAAAAAAAGATCCCAGAGAACATTAACCAGAATTCCATTGAAGAGAAAAATATGTTTGCCCTTGCCTTAAACCAGAAACACCTGCCTTCAAGGCAGAGGTGAACTTTGCTTAAAATTGACTTACTTCCTCCTCCTTGTACATTGAAATGACATCTGGTCCTGATTATTCTGTCAAATATCAATAGCTCAAGACAAACTTGATGAAGTGTACTTAAGAATGCCATTTTACTTGACAGAGATGGGCACTGCACCTGCATTGTGATGTTTATTCAACAATGCAAATCATTGCAAAGAAACAGATGCTGATGTTTTTTAATTTTGCAAAATGAATGATAACAAATAATCCCCTGAAAAACAAATAAATGAACAAGGCTCAAATAGACTGGAGGAGGTAAGCTATCAAAAAGTCTATGAGTAGGTAAGTCAACACCTTTCTCCACAAATTTTCAATGTAGAGTTCCAGTGTTTCTTTTTTTTCTTTCTGTAATTATGTAAGTAAACAAAGAGATAATACGAAGGTCAATATGACCTAGGTTTTTTTTTTTTTTTTCCTTTTTTCCTGTTGGGTAAGACCTAGGCTACTGACACAGTAGGGACTGTGGTTCCTCTGCACTGTAGATGCTCAGTGAGAAGAAATGTGACTTACTGGGCATGCACAAATACTGCATAAGATGTGAAGAATCAAAGCTAAATGAAAATGTAGGCAATGGGAAACCACAGTAAGTAATTAGCTTAATGGCTTACTCTAAGTTTGTTAAAACAAAACAAAACAAAACCCTCTTAAGGCTTAGAAAGAAAACAGAGGATGTGTATATTTTCTTTATATAGCTCTGCAGTGAGCTAATGACAGGGGATTTACTCTATGACTAATTTATATTTTCTCATTGCTATGATACTATAAAAGTACTGGTTTTTCCTAATTTTGTATACAACACACCTTAGGTATAGAATGCTTTATGCATTATGTTCAAAATTGATTGCCTGGGAAGTGGCAGAGGACTAGAAGGGCATAGTGTTTTGGAGCTCAATCCCACCCATTGTTCCTCCTCTCAATGCTGAAGAAAATGTTGCCAGTTGAAGGTGACAGGAGCACCAGTTTCGAGAATCTGTGGCTCAAGCGTAGTTGTAGTCACACAGAGAACAGAGCTGACATTGCTTTTGTTCTGTTACCTTCCAGAAAAGTGGTGAAAACCTTACACATTAAAGCAACATCCATTAAGAGTCTCTATATTTGTCATCACTAAACATTACAATTTCTCATAGGTTGTTTCTTTGTGCAACTGTTCACTGCCTATTGGCTTATAGTTTATATGCACTCATGTCATGTCTGTGATATAGCCATAAATTTAGAGTTCTGTATTCCTTTTGAGGTTGGCTTACAAGAAGACTATTTACCTATAAAATTTAGTCTATTCTTACTTTTTTCTTTCTTCTAGTATATTGTTGGGTGATGAATTTTGTATTTATTTCTGTTCCTTTAGATATTAAATTATAGTTCTATATTCAAGTGTGTGTGTTTTCATGCATGTGTGTATGAGAACATATTTTTGGAAGGCAGAGGACAATTTTAAGTAGTTGATTCTTTCCTTCTGCCATGTAGGTCTTAGATTTGAACATTATATTAGGTTTGGGGGCAAGTGCTTTTACCCATTGAACCATCTTGTTGGCTTACATTTTTCTTATACATTAAAGGGTATTAGATTAAAACCAGTTTAAGAATGATTGTGTCTAAAAGATACGGACAGTTTTCTGGGTATCTAGCACCTACCAAAATAAATCAATATTGGATAAACAACTTAAATAGACCTATAACCCTCAAGGATATAGAAGCAGGCATCAATAGATCAATAGTCACCCAACCAAAAAAAAAAAAAAAAAAAAAATCCTAGGACCAGATGGTTTCAGCACAGAATTCTACCAGAATTTTAAAAAAGAATTAATACCTCTACACATTGTTCCACAGAATAGAAACAGAAAGAACATGGCCAAATTCTTTTTATGATGTTAAGTCACCGTAATACCCAAACCACAGAAAAGTACAACTAAGAAAAGAGAATTACAGAACAATCGGTGCAAAAATACTCAATAAAATGTTGACAAACTAAATTCAATAACACATAAAAAATTATTCTCCATGAGTCAGTAGGATTTATCCCAGAGATGAAGGGATGCTTCAATATAAGAAAACCTGTCAATGTAAGCCACCATATAAACAAACTGAAAGAAAAGACCACATGATCATCTCAATAGATTCTAAAAAAGCCTTCAACAAAATTCAAAACCCCTTTTATAATAAAGGTCTTGTAGAGATCAGGGATAGGGAACATACCTAAACACCAATAGCCAACATCAAACTAAATAGAGAGAAACTCAAAGTGATTCCACATAAATCAGGAACAAGACAAGGCTGTCTACTCTCCACATATCTATTCAGTATAGTACTTGAAGTTCTAGCTAGAGAAATCAGGCAACATAAGGATATCAAAGGTTACAAATTGAAAGGAAGAAGGCATATTTTCACTGTTGCCAGATGATTATCCAATATGTATAAGTGACCACAAAACTCTACCAGGAATCTCCTACAGCTGATAAACACCTTCAGTAATGTGGCAGAATACAAGATTAACTTAAAAAAATAGTAGACTTTCTATACACAAATAATAAACATCCAGAGAAAGAAATTAGAGAAATACCACCTTTTACAATAGCCACAAATAACATAAAATATCTTAGGGGAACTCTTACCAAAGAATCTCAAATGGCCTAAAGACATTTAAAGAATGGTTCAATGTCTTTAGTCATCAGGGAAATGCAAATCAAAATAACTCTGAGAAATCATCTTACACTTGTCAGAATGGCTAAGATCAAAAACACTAATGAGAGCCCATGTTGGAGAGGGTGTGGAGAAAGGGGAATACTCCTGCACTGATGCTGGGAACTTAAACTTGTATATCCACTGTGGATATAAGTATGGCAGTTTCTCAGAAAATTGGTTATCATCTTCCCTCAGGACTCAGCAATATCACTGTTGGGCATATACCCCCAAAATGTTCAACCACAACACAAAAACACTGGCTCAACTATGGTTATAGCAGCATTACTCATAATAGTCAGAAACTGAAAATAACCTAGATGCCCTTCAAGCTAAGAATGGATGAAGAAAATGTGATTCGTTTTCACAAAGGAGTATTATTTAATGTTAAAAAACAATGACATCACTAAATTTGCAGGCAAATGGAAGGAACTAGGAAGAATCAGACTGAGTGAGGTAACCCAGACCCAGAAAGACAAACACAGTATGTACTCACTCATAAGTGGATAGTAGATAGTAAACATGTAGCTAAGGATAGAGAGGCTATGGCTATCTCCACAATCCCAGAGAAGATAGGTAAAAAGGAGGACTCTGAGGGGGATGGATACACATGAATTGCCCTAGGAAGGAAAAATAGTTAAGTTTTCCTGGATGAAATGGGAGGGAGGTATAGCGGGGGGTGGGGGTGGGATGGAGATGAAGGTTCAAGATGGCTGAGTTGATGGAGGGACAGAAAGGTGAGCATTGAAAGAGATACTCTGAGAGAGTGAACCATCATAGGCTTAGGGAGAAACATGGTGCTAGGGAAATCCACAGGAATCTACAAGGAGGTTTCAGCTAAGTCTCCTAGCAATTCTGGAGAGGATGCCTGATAGACTTTCCTTGTAGTCAGATTGGTGACTAACCCTAATTAACTGTCATCATAGAACCTATGTCGAATGACTGATGGAAATAAATGCAGAAACCCACTGCAAAACACTTTGCTGAATGCCTGGCGTTCAGGTAAAGACAGGGGGGAACAACTAGAGGAGCAAGGGGAAAGTCAAAAGCACAATCAAGGTAACCACAGGTCCAGCTGATCCAAACTAATGGGAGCTCACTGACTCTGGACTGACAGCTGGAGAGCCTGCATGGGACCAAACTAGGCCCTCTGAATGCTCTAATCAAGCTACTGTTGGTGGCCGTTTTGGCCATGGGACCAGGAGACATCCTGGTTACATAAACTGGCTTCTTATAGCCCAGTCCCTATGGTGGGATGCCTTGCCCAGCCTTGATAAATGCCTCAACTTGATATGTCAGCCTGTATTGACTACTCAAGGTTGGCCTTACACCCTTTGAGGAGGCAATGCAGGGAAGGGTGGAGGTGGGGAGGCTAGGGAGGTGGGAGAAAGAGAGGGAAGGTGAACAGTGAAAGGTGTGGAAAAGAAATTTTATTAATAACTAAAAAATATTTTTTAAAAAATTATTGTGCTAAATTTTTTGAGCTCCAAGTTAAGATAAGAAATATCAGTGAACCATGAAACAATAGATAATAGAATCAAGTATCAGAAGTAATTCTTCTAAACACTATGCAAAAACAGTGGACCAAATAATGTATATGTAACAATTATTGTTAACAGAAAATTAATTGTTGAATCTGTGTCAGGTGACCACAGAAGGTGATAAATTTCTAATAAATAAAATGTCTGAGATTGATTTCTTTTTACAATAACTCAGACTAAATCTAAATAAATAAATAGTAAGTAGACCAAGATTATAAGCTTCTACAGTAGCCATACAGATAGATAGCTTATGTGGGGTCCAGACAATAAGAATTCAAATGTATAACAAATAGGATGATGAAGCAGAGGGACTGAAACCAAACAAACATACAGCTTTTATTGACTATTGGGTAATAAACAAACAGAATGAAACATCTGAATAATATTCCAGCCATCAAATGGCTCTTCAAACCATCACCAGAGATGTTTCTTTTATCAACATTGCTTTTCTGTAAGATTTAAAACAATGAACCTTTGCAGGATGATGTTCTCTCTTCCCCCCCCCCTCCCTCTTTCTCTGTGTGTGAGTGTATGTGTGTGTATGTGTGTGTGAGAGAGTTGTGATCTCCACAACTCATGGCAATCACAATTTAATGTATAGAGAGAGCAGGGAACAGCATAGGGTAGGAGTTCAGATGGTGAATGAGTTTTCCTTGTTGGTAGGAGAAGTGATGGGAAATGGTTACAGACTGGGTTGTATGTATCATTATGTGGATTAAAGATGCTGAAAGACAGATTCTTCCAAGTGGAGAAGAATCCCCATGGCATGGAATGGGATTTAGAATTAGTATTGTGAACTCACAATTTTCCCTTAGAGGCAAGTAGGGAATTAAATATTGATGCAAATGTCTGAGTTTTCACTACTCATTTACCTGCTAACAGATTGCACCTATTCCCCAGCTGCCTGCAGAGCGGACCCTGAGGCAGCAAGTCTCAGCAGTGAACACTGCTGACTCTGGATGCCTGAGCGCTGTCAGTCTTGCTTCACCAAGAGGAGCCAGGACTCCTTGGAACAAAGTGATTCTGGTCTGTGGGAGGGATATAGAAGAAGACTGGAGACAAGTGCTTCTGTGTCAAAAAGCAAGAATGCTTTGGGGGGATTTGTCACGGTGATAAAAAGATGCAGCTCAGGCAAACAGGATCCTCAATACAAAGTACTGTGTGTGTCACTAGATGTCTGAAGGACATGGGGAACTATTAATCTACAGAGGTAAAAGTGAAATGACACAATTAAATAAGTGGGCGATTTCATTAGGAAACATCTGTGTGTTTCAAAGCACTAACAAATTACACAAAAATATTTAGCTAATATAAATGGAAATACATTTTCATAGTGAACATGTATGGTGGTCAACATCTTTATTAGTATTCTTCAGAGAATAAGGAATAGTATGCATTGATGTGGGATTATGTTTTGGTATATTATAAATATTTGTCCCGCCTACTGTTTAACAGAACATTGATTGGCCAGAAGGCAGACAGGAAGTGTGGGCAGGGCTACCAGACTAAGAAAACTCTGGGAAGAGAAAGAGACACCAGAGATACCAGCAAACCCAGAGGAAAGGAGACCAGGATGCTGCTCAGAGAAAAGGTATTGAGCCACAACACTAAACAAGATGAGATTAATGGGTTGATTAAATGAAAGAGGTCAATAGGTCTGAACCATAGGCTGATCAGCATGAAATTAATATATGCCTATGTGTGATTATTTTGAGCAAAGTGGCAGCAGAATGGGTCTGAACCTCAGGCTAGGCCAGAAACTTCATATAACAATGTCTGTATATGGGATACATACATACACATACACACATTTATAATTTTTAAAATTTATATATATGCATATATGGAGGTCAAAGATCAATTTTTAAAGTCTTTTTTCCCTTTTATAAAATAGACCCTAGGCATAGAATTTAGGTCCTTTGGTATGCCCGAAAATGAAATTATCTGTTGTGTCATTTCACTGATCCCATACATAAATTAATACATAAATACAACTTTAACACACACATACATGCATGTTCACACATACACACACAGAAGAGCAGAGAGAGACAGAGACAGAGACTCAGAAAAGAACTTGTTCTAAAGACCATGCTCCTGTGATGAAGACAGGCAAGTCTTGACTCTCCAGGTGAGCTGGCAAGTTGAGCACTGAGCACAGTTTGCAGTTTATTTTCAGTTTGCAGGAAAGCGGCCAAACTACCATATCCAAAGACATTCAGGCAGGAACCCTGCTCTCTCATTCAGGAAAGGGAGAGTAATTCTGTTATAGTTAGGACTTTACTCCTTTAGCTGAGGCCCACCCATGTTGCAAGGGTGACCTTGCATCAGCCTATCAAATCAAATGTCAGCTTCACCCAGAAATCCTGGGCACACCCAGAAAAAAATTGCACAAACATATACAATTAACAAAAGCAGTAGCACTCCATCAAATGCTAAATGATCAAAATGAGTAACAAGAAAAAAGGACATAGGGCATTATCTGGCAGGGCTGGGGGAGACAGACAAGATGGATCCTACCCTGTTCTCATTCACAGGGGAGCTCTATCTAATCCTGAGAATGCCCAAGTGCTGAGTTTCCAGGATAACTGAAGTCTTCCTGATGAATAAGAGGAAGTTCTGCACACTAAGTCAGTTTGCTGTCAAGGACACTGTTGCTAGGACTAGTGACAGAGACTCAAAATAAGAGGATTATCAGGAAGCAAGAGAATGCTGCTTATTGGCTGATTCTGACAGCTGTCTGATAAAGAGGGAGGGGCCTGTGCTTGTAATTGGACAATGACAGGTGGAAGGGGCTGGGTAGCGTGTGCAAAGAACACAGGAGGAAAACCATTTATTCTTCAATGTTTACACTTTTCTTTACAGTTTGGGATTGTTTTAATAAAAATTAAAAAAAAGCATTAATTAGGTTTGCTCTATTGAGTGGGATTTTCCATTACAGATATCCCACAGCCTTTATCATGCTAATTTGTTGTTTAAATTTCCAAGAGAAAACTACAATATGCACTATTTCCAACAGATTTTCTTACACAAAGGGTCTCCTGGGAAACATAAATACTTAAAGGCCTAATCTTTCCATTAAAAATAATAAGGAGTTATAATGCAAATGCTAAATTTTGTATAAATATAGCTAGTAATTGCTATTGTATAAATTGGTAGTAAAAATAACTAAAATGATGGTTAAACAGCTGACTAAAAAGCTTATATATAAATATATACATTATATTATTATTTATTTATATATAAGCTTCCCTTTGAAAATTAATTTTTTACTAATTCATTATGTTTTTATATAGTGTAAAATTTGTCTTTATCTCTCATTTTTCTTTTGTTTTAATAGAAACTCCTACTTGAATCTCTGCCTAAATTTTTGTTAAGTTTAATTTTAATTTATGCAAACATGTGTGCAGGGGTTCCTGGTGACAGAAAAGAGCATCAGTTCTGAAGCTAGACTAACAAGCAGTTTTGAGCTGCCCAGCATTGGTGCTGGTTACCAAACTTGGGTCCTTTGGAAGAGCAGCCAATGCTCTTAATTACTGAGCCTTCTCTCTAGCCTCTCTATCTAATCTTTCACAATTGATTATGTGTGTGCATAATAATGTCTACAGGCTGCAAGAAGCAATTATCAAATTTCTTTCTTTGTGTTTTATGTGATTTAATTGGTTCTGGGGTGGAACTCAAGGCATGATGCTTGCTAAAAACATGTGACTTCTGCATTCTGCCTCCAACCATGTGTTTCCCTGTAGGCTTCTTCTTGGTGACCATTCTTCTGCCACTGAGCCACATGTGTTTAATTTGATATGTTTGGAATCTTCATAAAACAGTAGCATAGTGGTTCTCAATGTTCCAAACACTGTAACCCTTTAATACAGTTCCTCATGTTGTTGTGACTCTCAGTCAAAAAAATTATTTCTAGTGCTACCATATAACTATAATTTTACTATTATTATGAATCACAATGTAAATATCTGTGTTTTCTGATGGTCTTAGGTTACTCCTGTGAAAAAGTCATTTGATACATTAAATAGGCCATGACTCACAAACAGAGACCTGCTGCAGTAGAAACACGGGTATTCGTGGTGAGTGTTTGGTCAGTCTATATTTCATATCATGAAGCTTTGTAAGATTCCATTAAGTTATGCAGTTAGAAAAGCAAAGCAGCATAGCTCTCATTCAATGTCAGAGTACAAGTTTGAGATACAGTAAACACAGGGCTGGTGGCTTTGTTTAGGAGAATCCTGTCTGAATGGCTTCACTGTCAGGGGCATATATCTGCTCTGTGGATGAAGGGGAGTAGGCTGGATAATCTTCAGAGGAAAGGCCAGCAAAGACATTTTCCTTTGCTCTTCCACCTCCACACTTTCCTATTAAGTTCTCTGTGCAGATGGTCACCACAGCAATGGAGTGGTTAACAAGTAATGCCACTCTATATATTTTAAGGCTTGTGGGATTTTTACACCTTCAAGTCCAACAGCAAGCCCTAGACTGGTGAGAGGCCACGCCAGTCTGATGTGTTCAAATGTATCAAAATGATTATTTTCCTTATAAATTTTAACAATATGATTGACTGATATTCACAGTCTTACTCCTTTCTTCTATAACTTGATTTCACATGCTTGCTGGAAAAATATCCTCTTGTGATAGAGACTCCAAGAGTTATTATTTATGGAAACAATGAATGAAAACACATGCAAAGAAATTAGCACCAAAGAATTCCCCAGTCTTTTCTTAAGAAATCTTATGACTTTACATTGAAGTGACTAAATGTGTGATAAAGCAAGTGTTCAATTCATCTTTCACACATAGACATTCAGTTATTCTTATATTATTGGTTGAAGATATATTGAAAAAATACTTTGACTTTATTTTTAATGATATATAAATGTATGTGTCTGGACTGAAATTACAGATGCTTGTGAGCTGCTTAACATGGGTGTGAGTGAACCCAGGCCCTCTGTAAGAGAAGTACAGGTTCTTGCCTCCTCAGCCTCTCTCGAGCCCATGGGAAAGACAAGTGGGAAAACACAATTGTTTTCCTTGCTGTATATTTTTGATGCACTCAGGATAGAATAGTTAAATGCTTACTTACGTATGGGAATATTTCAGGCTTGCCATCTAGTCCCACAATCTGTATTATCTATATTTTTTATGGTTGTATTATAGCAGTTTGAGTCCTATGTCTTTATAATATAGTTTGAAACAGAGTGTGATACCTTCAATTTTCATCTTTATTTTCAAGATTTCTTGGCTAGTCATATATATAAGTTCCACATGAGTTTTAGGATTCTTACTCTATTTTGTGAAAAGAAGAAAGAGTCATTGGAACTGTAACAGAGATTGCACTAAAATGTTGACTCTTTCCCACAGCATACTGGTATATAAATAAAGGCATGATGCAGTACCTTGGAAAACTTCCACTAAAGGGCTGGAAAGAGTGCTTGGCTCACTTTTGCAGAAGACCTAAGTTTGCTTCCTGGAACTCACAATTACCTCTAACAGCTCCTGGGGAGCTGACACATTCTTTGGCCTTCACATTTGTGTAAAAAGGCATACACACACACACACACACACACACACACACACACACACACACATCTTCAACATAAACTAAACGTCTACTATGGTTCTTATCTTCTCATCAGGATCTATGTTTAATATTTAGAGAGATGTTGCTAAGTTACCAGTGCATGTTAATTCTGGAGCTAAACATCAAATACTTCATGCTTTTGGTTCAAACTGAAGAGCATGTATTTTTTAACTATGTCTATTACATCAGCAGAAACACATAGATGATAATCTGTCTTCACTAGTTTGATTGGAGGCCTTTGTCTACACAGACAAGAACAGTCTGAAGTGAGACTGGTAGTGTGAAAATATTGATTGCTGTCTGGGAGTTTCTGCTAAGCTTGAGTTAAAACTTGTCCACAACTGTAATTCCGTTAACTCAACATGATGAAATACGAATGGCCTTTCCCACAAAGCTCACTGGGAAGCTGATGGCTGCATTTGCAGGGATGCTGGAAGAGACCCCACAGAAACACTGTAAACTACAGACCTAAGGTTTTGTTTTGACTTGTGTGAACACTTTCCCTTTGTTGGGTCAGAGTTTGTATCATGATTCCCATGGAGAAAACACAGCATTTCCCATGGTACCATCTGCTCCATCACTGCATCTTCAAACATTTTTATTGATTTAAATCCTGGGGAGTTGTGAAACCATTGAGTTAAAAATTTGACTGAAATGTGATTGTAACAGCAATTTCAAAGCAAGTTTAATTCTGGTTAAGTCTTTTTTTTCTTTTTTTTTTTTTAACCAATGTTATGGATACAAGTTCACATCATAAGGAGCCCTTGGGCAGATAAGAGTTGCAGGAATTCCCATCAGGCATGAGGGTAAAGAATAAAGGCTTCATTTCTATTTTATTTACTTATATAATTTTATTGTGTATGTTTGTATGTATTTTGTATTTTAAAGGTTTGTTTGCACATGTGTGCACATGTATGTGGAGGCTAGAGGTTGACTTCTGGTATATTTCTCAGCTGTTCTCCATATTTTTGGGAACAGGGATTCTTATTTAACACGGAGCTGCCTGATTCAGGTAGATTGTTTGGACAGCAAGCTCCAGAGGTATGCTGTGTCTCAGTTACTCAAGTGCTCAGATTTCAAATATTTTTTATGTGGAGTCTTGGGATCCACACTCAGGTTACATTTTTGGCCAGCTAGTTTTTACCAACTGGGCCTTCTTTCCAGTCCACGGTTGACTTTCCAGTCCACGGTTGACTTTATAATAGAGGCTATATTTAGTCAGAGAGATGCTATGCCAGGGTCAATCCCTAGTGTAGTATTTAAAAGACTCCAAAGCTCTATTACTAATCTCAAAAAAAAAAATAGACTTCTTAATACTCCTGTAAAATTCTTTATTGAAGATTCTTACAGTTAAGATTGGAAGCTGGCTTAGTTCAACAGCAGCTCATATTTATGCTATTTTTTATTTGTATGTTTTGTTTTGTTTGAGACAGGGTTTCTCTGAGTAATGAGCAGGGTGGCCTGGAACTCACAGAAATCCACCTGCTTCTATCTCCAGAGTGCTGAGCTTAAAGATGTGTACCACCATGCCCTGTTTTAAGTGCTACTTTCTAAGGAAAGGCTCTTAGGACTTTTACCTCTATCCACTGATCAGTGCTCAGCTACACTTTCTGATCACAGAATCAGCATCACTCACTCTCATTGAGGGTTTCTGCTTTTGTACATCGCATCTCACCTTCTTAGAGAACTTTCCCAGCAATTTCTCTGGTGCACTGTTCATTATTTCCCTTTCTTCTGATTCATTTCTCTGCTCCTCTTGGTAGCTAAGTTCATTTAAAAAAAGGTTCTATATTCTATGATTTTATCTTTACTTAAAATTGCCCCCAAACAGGCACATTCAGAAACTTAAAAGTCTTTTTTTCCATGTATTTCCCTGCTCACCCATTCTTCCCTGTCCCCAATTTCTCCCAGTCTGCTATCAGCCTTCCCCACCCCATCCCCCATCCCCTCTCCAAAAAGGACAGAAAGTCCCAAAGTGGGTCAGCTCAGCATGGCACATCTACTCCAGGCAGGACTGATTTTCTCATCCCAATATCAAGGTTGGGTTAGGCACTCCTCTGCAGGTTATAGGCTGCAAAGTGCCAGCCCATTTACAGAAATATAGTCTGATCCCACCCTTTGAAGCTCTACATACTGTCCTTGCTAATGCTCCTAATAGGCAGCCCTATTATGAAGGAGATGGTTGATGTCCTCACTTGGTTGGCTATTCAGGAACCTATGACTTACTTTTTCCTATAATATCTCTTGAGCTGACTTCATTCTTAGCATCCAGGACATCAGTGCCTTGTCCCTTTCCCCTTCAGCTGGAGTTCTACTTCTTCTTCATCTCACCAGCTGCTTTAACATTAGAGTACATGTAAGTATGTGCTCCAGAGCTGCTCTTGTCCTTTTTTGCATGGAAAGCCTTTACCCTCTCAATCTTACAGCAGCAAATATATAATGCTGAAGATTCTCACCACTTCACATTCCAGTCATAGACATCTCTCTGATTCCCAGAGTACTCTGCATGTATGTAAACATGTATGTGTCCATCCACCATCCATCCAGTTATCCCATATATCATCTACTTTTCTAATTATCTATAGGTCTATCAATTTATCTATCATCTATCTATTTGTCTGACTGTCTATGTATCTATCTATCTATCTACCTACCTATCCATCCATTCATCTACTTATCATCTATGTTTGATGCCCGCTCAGCACCTTATTTGAGAAAGTAAGTAATGAAGTCAAACCACTGTACCTAAAATGTCATTCCTTATAGAAATCTCAAATTTTCTGTTGCAAATATTTTCATGTCATCATATATCAGTCCTGTATGTCTAGCCACTTTAACCAAGTCACCTTGTACTCCTTTGAGCTTTTTTTCTTTGCCCCCCCCAGGCACCTGTGTGCTACCATATCCCATTCAGAATCCACTTCCAAATGATGACATCGGGAGGAGCTTTGTCATAAATCCCCAGTTGGGATTCCCACCATGACCTAATTCCCTGCAGTCTGTTTCTAATGTGGCAGATAGAGCCTGCATTTTAAACTCATAATTCAGGTCATGTTAATTCTCTATTTAAAATCCACAAATGTTTCCTGTGCCATTGAGAGTGAAAGCTGACTTTGACTTTGAGTAGGTTAGAAGAGTACGAACATACCCCATGGTTCTCCTCTCCATTCTTGGCCATCTGGTCCCATGGCCTCTAATCCCTCCACACTGCCTTTCTCAGTCTACTCAGGCCACACAGAGGAGTTTCCTGTTAGAGGCCTTGGCACCCTCACTTTGGCTTCTGCTCGCTATATTTTGTTTGACTAGTGTCCTGGGTGATCCCTTTCACTCTCTTCTTCTGGGCTGAGCTTTTCCTGACATTATTTGAAGTTTTAGCTCTCAAAATCAGGCAGCTTGTCCCCTTAGTTATGTCATTTCCTTTTGACAACATTTTATCTGTTCTGGAGGAAAGAGAACAGGGTGTAATATAAGTATCTTATAATCTCAAATTAAAATTATAATAAAAACACAAAATATTTAGTTAGTTGTCCATGTCCTCCCATTAAAACAAAGTGCAGTGTTGCTACATTTTGTGGTTTCTGTTGCATATAGAATAACATACAGTGGTAGACATAAAATATTATTCTGTTAAGTCTCTGGCTAAGCATGAATAACTTCTGAGATAATGCACTAGCACAGCAAGAGCTTAAGGAGGTGAGATGGTGAAAGGTGAAAGCAGATACTGGTGTGTTATGGGTAATGAGGATAACAGTGAGGAGTCTCTCGAGGAGATAATTGCTGAAGCTGTCTGTTGAGAAGGGAAGGCAGTGAATGAGGGACATGCCTCTTTGAAGGTCCCCTTGACCTTAACGATGCTATTTCGGTCTTCTGACTTCAAAAGGTGATGATGTTTTCTTTACTGATTTTTTAACAATACATATTTTATTTTATATTTGCATAGGCATGTGTGACAATGTACATATGGGTTGCATTATTGAAGGAGTATAATACTGTTTTCTGGGTCAAGAGTTATGTTCATCAAGTATTATTTATTCCCTGCACACTTTGGAGCTCATAGAAAAAATATTTTAAGAAAAAATCATGTTAAAATATGTAGAAATAGAAAACAAAAACAGCCTGGAAAATTCTTATTTCTAATTCAGTTGCATTTGTGAGGTTCTTTAAATGTGACCACGGCCACTGATAATTGAATTTGTAACTGACAGCTGTATTTTATAGAGAGCAAGCGGGTGCCAGAGTTACTTCTGTAATTACTCCAAAACTGTTAAATCTTGGCTTCTATTTAGAAGGCCTTAGGATATGGTAAACATAGCCAAGATTATTGAGGGTTCATCATTTGAAATGTTTTACTTAACTCTAAGTACTTTAGTTTGAGACAATAAATCTCTAGCAAATTGTCCACTCTTTGCTTCAATTGGGAAATGATGAGAAATTAAAAATTGTGTGTAACAGAGTTCTCTCCAGTTCAGCAAAACAAGGCAAAAGTATTAGAGATCTGGGTAAGAGGGTAGAGAAAAATAAAACTCTATTTACTGAAAAGTTGATTCCATGAAACTCTGGTGAAAATGAACAAGTAGTAAAGCTAACACTTATAATTATAGAGACTTTCATTGGCTGATGTGAAAATGAGGACAGCGGGGGGAAAGTATAGGGGAGAAAAAGAGAGGGAGGAGGGGAAGGGAAGGAGATGGAGATGGAGGGAGATACGAAAGCTAAAGGAAAGGAACAGGAGTGGAGAGAGAGATAAGCAGAGTGCGGATGATACAGAATTTCTAGAATTTTCTATGAAGTTTTTCTTGCAGGGTGAAGTTTTTCTTGTGGGTAAAGATGGGTCTCAACAATGTGGGTGGCTCCACCCAGCCAAGAGAGCACTAGAAGAGAATAAAGACAGATAAGAGGGTAAATTATCTGACTGGTGAGATAGGTGTCCACCTCCAACCTCCAGGAGTGTTTATCAGCTCCGCTGTTCTCAGGCCTTTACACCTGCACTGAAGGTATCAATGGAGACTTCTCCGGTTCTCTAGTTCTGCTCCTTAATAACAGGTTGTGAGAATTCTTAGTCTCCAGAGTCATGGGAATTGATCTCTCTCTCTCCTCCTCCTCCTCCTCCTCCCCTCCCTCTCTTTCTCTTTCTGTCTGTCTCAGTTCTATCAATCTGTACATCTCCATATGTTTATCTATCTGAATCTTTCCTCAGTGTGATGAGACAGTTTTTCTGAGTAACAGTCCTGGCTGTCTTGAAACTCACTTTGTAAACTAGTCTGGTTCTAAATTTTTATATTGATGCTTTTCTGTATACTGTTTCTATGAAAAAGAATAAAGAAAGCAAATTATTTGTTTTGTGGAATTCCAGGTGCTTTAGAGAATTTATTCATTTAAGATCCTAATGTTGGAGAAATTTCATTTAAAACTACACCTGGAACCTGAGTATCCATTTTAGTATGTGTTATCTTCTTTTGTACTGACATTTTATATATATATATATATATATATATTTAAGAATTGTTAATATATACATATTTTAAATTTTATTATTATTTTTACTACCACATAAGATATTTAAACATAAATAAGCAAATAACTCCAGTGTGTTCATTAAAATTCTTTTCTTAGAAGGTTTTCTTTACTAATGATGTATATAGGAGGGCATTATTCAGTCATTAAACTACCTTTCTTTGGATGATATTATACAGCTTGGTATAAAATTAAGACATCAAATGAAAAATTTTCTTTTAAATAATGAATTTGATAGGTTAAATAGATCATTATTTTTCCTAATACAACTAATTTGAAACATATATAAGTAGGAATATGATCATTATTTTTCAAACCCTCATAATATATTTTAATAATAATTAATTCAAAACTGAAAATTATATATCATTTTTCTAATAATTATTGTCTTCTATTTTCTATTTGTTATTTCTTATTGCATTGATTTAAAATTAAAATATTACTAATGGAGTTCTTTCAGTTTTAATGATATTTTCAGTAACTAGAATGCATTAGCTATTGAGTTGCATTTCTAACCTTGTAATCTGGAGTGAGTATAAATTTGTGAAATAACATTTATATTAAGGTTGCCACTCCCCCACTGCTCTTGTTTCTATAAATACATTGCACTGCTCTGCCACACAGTTCACCATGCTTTTCTCTGCTTCAGCTGGTGCTTTGGTGTAATGCATTTTATCTGTAAGCCTTTCATTTTGGTCAACAATTTTATAACTGAAAGAATTATGAGATATTTAAACATATAAGAATATTTAATAGCTTCTGTCAAATACAGTGATAAAATAATAATCCTTTCTATTAAAAATTATAAGATTCCATAAATGTTCAGGATTCTATCTCAATACTTTTGGATATGAAATACATGGAGTTTATGATTGATGGTTATTGAACACATTGAGATTTTATTTTAGTTAATCTTTTTATTTTAAATTTTGTGGTGTGGCATGTGTGTGTGGTGTGTGTGTGTTTGTGTATATGTGTGTGTATGTGTGCCTGTGGAAGGGAGAAGTGGTTGTTAAGCCCTCTTGATACAATGTCACAGGTCGTTGTAAGCTGTCTGTCACAAGTACCACCTGTGTTCCAATCTTCCAAAAGAAAAGGGAGATCTCTTGATTCCCCAGCCATCACTCCTGACATCCTTCATCATAGCTTAGTCTAGTTTGGAGAACCTGCTCTATTTTAGATACTTTGTCTCATTATTTTCAGATTATTATTTTCCTTTGTGGATGATGCATATTACATTTTTTCCCTTAAATTTCCTCTCATTTTTATTTCATCTCAGATTATAATTACTACCCATTTAACTACCAGTAACCCAGTTACTATCCATTAAATCAAATTAGCTAGATAACAGACTATATTATTAGTATTAGAGATAGATTATCTTTTAGGATCTTTTTTGTTATAATGCATTAATACCTGTCTATGTTATTTTAGCTAACTTAAGACTTACATAATTCCATTTAACAAAATATGTATTTTCAATATTGTTTTCTAATGCAAATATTTGTGTTTGTAAATTACATGTCAGTGATAGGAGAGTAACATTCAACATATATTGTACATTTTCTTTACTACCATGTGAGTCCTTGAGGAGTCTTGCTTGCTCTTTCTTAGATGACATTTCCTGGGTTTTGCCACAAGAAAAATTCATTATTAGGTTTCTCTCTTTTAAACATACTGCTTTGATGTACAGTACCATTTTTAGTGCATCACCTCTTTCTAAATATCGTGAAACAGGCAAATAAGGGTAACATTGTATTTAAATCATACTGAACCACCAGGGTGAGAGAGACTCCCTATTTTGCTCTGCATAGATTCCTCCCTCCCATCTCTGTTTTAAGTGTCAGAAGTTCTCCAGTACCACCTGAGGTATTCCTCAGAGGCAGAGTTCTTGATCAAGAATAAAGCTCTCTGAGCACATCTTCTAATTATTTTTTAGAGAGAATGCTAGGGGAGTATCAGGAGGTCCTGTGCTGGAATCCTCCTTCACCTATATGTGTGCATGGGCCAAACTTCCTCAACAATGACCTATGCAAGAGAGTATGCTTTCAATATCTTCAAAGTCAATCTCACAGCAGGAGCAGGGTAAAGAATTTCTGAGGAAGATGCTGATGGACTATAAAATAAAAACAAACTGGACACAATTTTTTTTAAAGTAAAAAGTAGCTTTTTCATACTGACATTCACTGTTTTGTGTAGCGAGACTTTTATGCATCTGAATACCAGAAACCATGTGTCAGAAACTGGTCTGTTTTATTATACTCTCTGAGGAATGTATTTGATAAAGATTAACATTCCCCAAAGGAATCCTAAAAAA
Source organism: Sigmodon hispidus (assembly GCA_004025045.1). NCBI lineage: Eukaryota > Metazoa > Chordata > Mammalia > Rodentia > Cricetidae > Sigmodon > Sigmodon hispidus. Next base: position 137,798 of record PVIH01003156.1, on the reverse strand, counting down.
GCAAAGGTCCCTCACTTCTTAAGAGCAAAGAAAGGAAACCCTTATGGCTTAGGAAATCCTTCAGGTATGGAGAGGCCTTCACTTCCATTACATAGCTGCTGAGGACAGACCCTGTAGCATCTGCCACCAGCCCACTTCCACCCCTGATCCCAGCAGGAACTGCTAAGGACTGAAATCATGTTAGCTTCAGGCTTTGGACTTCCAAGAGTGTCAACATTGCTTTATAGTTGTCTATCTAAGTCAGTAATACTATGTCTCCCAAATATAGCTTCACTTTTCTAAAATATAAAAATACCCAAATACTTGCATGGCCTCCATTTGAGGAAACACACAACAACATTGTTTCCAGCTTTGTGTATTTTTTTAACAGGAATAAAAAAATGAGAATTTGCTTTCTCCATATAATCGCAAAAATCACAGGATAATAATAAATATGACTTGCTGAATGCATACTTTAACATCCCCCCCCAAACACATGCAAATCCACATGCTTGCCAGAAAAGCATTCTTTGTGAGTCAGCTGTACACTTCCAACGTCCCCTGAGGCATGGACCACTGTTGGGCGTGGGTTTTGTTTTCTAGGATTCTTGTGTAGTGACAGCCTTGGAAGGCAAAGAGTGCAGTATCCAGCATCAGGAAAAGGTTTGTTGCTGTCTACAATTTCAGAAACAAGAATTTTTTAAGTCAAGCTTTGGATAGTTCCTTGTAGGAGATTGCAGTCCCCTAAATGTTGGACTTCTGTGCTAAGTTATAGCCCAACCAGCCATTAGGCTTTTGTCTAGCCTCTTCTTCTTCTTCTTCTTTTTTTTTTTTTTTTTTTTAAGATTGCTACACATATATTTACTTTGTGTTCAACTTTCCCTCTGACTTTTTTTTTTCCATCCCTGTATATCCTTACTCAAGGTCCCTTCCCCCTCCCACCACATCAGGTCATTTTACTTCTCCACAACTCCCCATCCCCTCCTTGAGCAGGGAGCAGACAGTTCTATGGTCCCCCTGACCCAATAATGCTTGGATCAGTCTCCACTCCTGGCCAAATCCAGTTTTGTCCCCCCTCCCTCAAGAGTGAGTCAGGTGTTCCTATAGTTGGAGTGGGGTCCGAAGGGTCAGTCCAGGGTGATTCTGATCCTAAGATGTTCAGTGGTTGTGGTTTGCCGCTTGGGCAAGCTTGGCTTTTTTTCTTGTTTGTTTGTTTAGAGACCACTAATGAGTGAGTACATCCCCTGCTTATCTTTCTGAGATTGTGATACCTCGCTCAGGAGGATATTCTCCAAATCCATCCATTTGTCTGCGAATTTTAGGATATCATTTTTTCTTACTGCTGAGTAGTATTCCATTGTGTAGATGTACCACAGTTTGTTAATCCATTCTTCAGTTGAGGGACATCTAGGTTGTTTCTAGGTTCTTGCTATTACAAATAATGCTGCTATGAACATAGTTGAGCTAATACCTTTGGAGTGTGAATGTGCCTCTTTAGGGTATATACCCAGAAGTGGTATTGCTCTAGCCTCTTCTAATAGCTGATTGTCACATGAAAACCAGAAGAGAGGCACATCAGAAAAGAATACACACTGCCTGTGCAAGCTGGCCCTGAGGGGGGGGAAAAAAAACAAGCAGAACTAGGGGTAAGCTTGGAAGCTTGAATGGAAAAAAAAAAAAAGGACAGGGAAGAGGCAACTCTTATTTCTAAGTAAAAATGAGATCAGTGTTTAAAGGGTTCCATATTTCCAAGCTGATGAAATAAGAGGGTTATGGAAAAGAAATGGTCGAAAATGGAATTTAGAACTGATTTTCTAGCTTCTCCAAAGTGTTTAGTGCTTTCTAGACATTAGCATTTATTGTTTGTATCCCTCTTGCCATTGGGACAGCAGCAGATTGATTGCTCTGAAGGATTACAATCACATCTCCAAACCCTGAAAGGAATACATAGCTAGCAGTGAGACACATACACATGCAGATATACACAGAGACATACACAAACTGTTACACACACACACACACACACACACACACACACACACACAGACACACAGGAGCACATACACAAACAAACAGAGAATCTCAAATCAGTGGAGACATAGAGAGACATACACAAACTGAGACACACACACACTCACTCAGAAGCACATACATAAACAAACTGAGAGTCTCACATCTGTGGAGACATGTACACACACATACACAAACAAACTGAGAGACATACACATGGAGACACACACACACACCACATGGGCACATGCTCACATATACATACATGTATTCACATCAACAAACAGAGACTCACATATTGAGATAACACACGCAGACACACAGATATGAAAACACACACATACTTGGAGACACATACTGAGAAACATCTTCACTTAATAATTAAAAAAAGATTGATTAAATCAAAATTAAGAAAATATCCTCATTGATAAAAAAGTATATACTGTGAAAGAAACAAAATCATTTAAAAATCAGCAGGAGATTGTTATGGGTTTGAATAACTACTAAATGAGTTTGAAATAGAGGAGACTATTAACTTTCATAGTGTATTACCTGAAAATTAAAGCTTTCGATTTCTAAATGTCTACTCTCAACTTGAATTTATTTTCATTGGACTTCTTGCTGTGAAATCTTAATATGCTTAATTACAGAGATTAGCAGCCCATGCACCAATATGAGGAAAATCTGTATTTGCCCTTATCTTATGGAACAATGTTGAACAATACACAGATTAATCCATTACAAGCACTAGATCTCTTTGGTTAAGTTCTGGCCAGGTTCTGGTTAGTCAGAACTACCTATTTGCTTCTTCATCTAAACAATATGGAATTGCATTACAATAGTTCCTGGTTGTAATGCCCTGCTGAAATAAATATTAAGGGTCTTTCCTAATGAACAGGGATGATTATGGGTTTCAAACTCAATTTCCACATAATAAATTAAGGCTCTAAATGACCATGAATGACCTAAGTACATAAGATAGCATGATTCCCGAGTTAGCTCCAGGGATATCAACTTAAAGCTGGTCAGTAACAACAACAAAATTCAGTGTTGAAATACACAACTTACTCACAATGCATCTACTTCCAAACATTTTTTTTAAAATACTTGCATAAAGGACACTAGAAATCTAAATGGATGGTAAAACTTGATTGACATTTACAATCACATAGGGACCAAACCTCTGGGCTTGTCAGGGTTTTCCAGGAAGACTTTACTAAGTCAGAAAGACCTGCCTTGGGTACAGACAGGACCATCCTATGGGCTGAAGTGATCTGCATAGGACATAGAAAGCAGGGAGCAGCAGCCTTCTCTTTGCCTCCTGACTATGGGCACAGTGCAAACAGCTGCCTCACATGCCTGCAGCCATGCCTTTCTGCCAGGATGGATTACACTCTTCAAACTTGGGCCACAGTGAGACCTTCCTTTTAATTGCTTTTGTCATATACTCTGTCACAGCAGCAAGGAAAAGATTGCACTCAGTGAGCTTTTTCTGTAGTCAGAGTCTTTAAGGTTCTTCTTTACCCACAACGTTTTCTAGCTTATTATTTAAGAAAGATATTTTAATAACTAAACAAATTACAATGTGGATTTTATAAATAGATTTTAAAAGTAATGAAGTTTTCTGTTTGTTCTGAAGCAGTCATTGTGAACCTTAAGGAAATATTTTGAAAGAAAATTTGTACTTTTGAAAAAAAAAAACACATACAAGTATAAAATAGTGCGTTTTCCAGCTTTAGAGGTAGCTTCTGCTTGTTGAATTCTTTACAACTTTGAAAACTTTTTGCAAAAGCTTCAAGCTTAAGCTATTAAAAAATGAAAAGTTTTTAAGGAACTAAAGTTAAAATTGTAAAGAATTGAGTTATAACACCAAACCATAAAAGTTTATTTTCTTTTAAAGGAGATTTATTTCTTTTTATTTTATGTGCATGGGTATTTTGCATATTTGTTCCTGTACCACATGTGCAGAGCCTTGTGCAGAGCCTGCGGAGGCCAGAAAAGAGGATTCCTTGGAACAAGAGTTACAGTGTGAACCACCATGTGGGCACTGAGAACCCAGCCTCAGTCCTCTATAAGAACAGCAAGTGCTCTTAACTGCTTAGCCATTTCACTACCCCTTTCTAAACAATGGGTATTTCTTAATTAAATCTTTTATTTTATAAACACATATGGCAGCATTATGGTAAATATTTGAGCATCTTTTAACTTTGCTTATTTGTGGAAAAAGCTGGGCAAAAATATTTTAAAAAATTAGTGTACTCTACTAATCTCTCCAGCACAGCAGATTTTCAATTTGCTTTATAATATTACCAAGCATTCTAAGTCTTCCAAGAAAAGCCTTTTGAGGGTTTGCCAATGGCAGTGAAGATGGTGAAAAGCCGCAAATTCTTTTAGTTATTTCTTCCTTTTTCTCTCCTGTCTGAGATACTTTCTGTTAGCAACATGAATAATGAATCCAATTTTCCTCCTACTCCTTCTACCCAGAGTGATCATATCAGGGAGAAAGTCCCTTCATATCTGGAGGGTTGTTAGCTTGTGGCTCTGTGCTGGGGGTCCCTTGAGCCTCACTAGCCCATGGAAGCTCACTTCTTGCTGTGTTCTCTCATTCATTAGTTTCTCTTTCAAGCTCATTCCCTTCTGTAATTCTTGAGACTACATGAAAGTGAAGGGGGAGTTATGTCTGCTGGTGGCTGCGGGGATGGTCTGTTCCACATGACTGTGTTCTCAAGTGGGCATGAAAGACTGTCAAGAGTCCTTAAGTGGTGTTTTATCCATTCCAGTTCAGGCAGGAAAGTATCTTCCAGTCCACTACACCAGAGATTTGAAGAGAAGATTATGCTGAATTTAAAGCAGTGCACCTTCATCCTAAGGCTTTACGCTCTTTACATAACACTTAATTTTTCCTCCCATGTGTAGCAATGGTGAGAGACAGCTCTGTTTCATTTTTATCTTGTTTTCTTAGAAGGGTACAAAAAATAATTCTGGAGTTATCTTTTTCTTTTCTTTTCGCAAATTCAGCAATTGTTGGTTTGGTGGGTCTTATTCTCTCTACAAGAGAGGTCCCACACTCATTGGCTTTCTGTTACACAGGATTAATGTTAGTATGGATTGGTAATTGTGATTTATAACATAAAATTTAACACCTGTATGTTCTCAAACAGTCCAGCAGAGTTGTTCACAGTTGTGGTGGCTCAAGGTGTGAGAGCCACATGTCAGAGGCAGTTTCCTCAAAAGTCTCTCTGGCTGTCTTCTCTGTTCTTACATGCTTTCTTCTTCTTGTGGGTCGTCACCTTGACTGTGTTTTACAAGGACTCTGCTTGTACTGACTAGAGCAGTGTCATGCAGCATCACCTCTAAATATCCACATTTTGGGGTATCACTTTTGGGTCTTCAATCAATATAAACTTGATGAGGAAGTACACAGTTTAACTCAGAACAATTGGAATTCAGAAAATGAAAAAGAGTTAAGCAGACTGCTTTCAGGGGACCAGCATCCATCCAGGCCTTCTAATTTCAGCCCTCTCCTTGCATTCCTCTATTTAAAGTTAGAGTCAGGTCTCTCCAAACCCCACATTCAGGATATAACGTGCTTCTATACAGAGCATGGGAACTGAATAGCCTTGAAACTCTCGAATGTGTTATACTTTGTGAAGGCCTTTTATTTATTTTTTTTAATGTTCCAAATGTGGTGGGTTTATTTCACTATGATGCAAATCCAAAGACTTCACTGCAGCAGAGGTTGATAACCAAAGGTCATGGAAAAGTGGAGTGGGACATGCAGAATGTGAGGTACAAATTGGGGAGTCAGTCACTTTCTTTAACATGACACTACACTGTTACTGTGGGACATGTTTAAATTTAACACTGTAGAACTCAACTGATGTGTGGCACAAATCTCCAGGCATGCCTTCCAAGACCTCTCTTAGGATGGATCTGTAACCTTTAGACTTCAGTGTGGGAAGGATTACAATTCTTTTGAAGAATAAAAAATTCACACTTTTGAAATTTCACAGAATTTTAAGGCCAAAACATAGTGGGTGCATTTCTCTTAATTTCCAGGGACAAATGATGTTCTACTCAAAACCACATTAAGCCTCCAGTTCAAATCCCAATCCAACCTTGTGACTTCTTGCATTAAAGTTTTCTTCCATCTATTAAAGCTGACAAGGTCAATTTGATTCCTGGTCATAGGGTCTGCAAATAACCCAGTCCAATTAAACTGGCATTATTTACTTTGGCAGATAGAGAAAGTCAATAAGCCTTGCATGGACAGCTGGATGCAACAATACTCATTTTGGCATCGCTGTGTAGCCCTGTTCTTTCCCACAGTTTCTTCACTTGCTTTGTTTGCTATATCTTGATTCTCTACCAATGTGAAATATTTAAGAAGTCTTCCATGAGCTCCAATCAAGCCACCTGAGCTGGCTCATGCTTCCTGCCTCTAGGGGTCTCTAAATCATGATCATAAAAAGAGTGACTGATGTGGTTTGTCATTGAACTACAGTGGGAAAAGCTGAGAGCTGTTCATGCCTTCTTGGTGTTCCCTGTGCCCACACCAGTACAATGCAGAAACTTTTGAAGTGAATTAATGGTAAGTATACAAATGCAGATAGTGCTCATCCCCCAAAGGGAGCCTACTCTATATGTCTAGACAGACTATGATTCGAAATCCAGCCGACTGCCAAGCATTAGATACATCAATTTAGAAAAACTTTTGTAATGGTTCTAAATTGTATTTTATTTACTTAAAATTTGACATTAAATACTTTACTCAGGTTTTGCAAGGCTATAGCAGAAAAACTACATAAACCAGCAATTATAAAAATTAAAGACAAAATAAAAATTAATATGACTATTATGGTAGTTTAAAGGAGCCAAGCTCATAGCCTAGGCCTTCACCTAGCACCATTTGCCAGTACTCTGAGGAAGCATCTGGCCCATGGGTTAAGAAAACACCAGTCTGTTTCTCTGTCATTCTTCTCTAGAATAATCCCAAATCAGAATGGCAGTGTGTCCACTACAGTCCAGCACACCTGGAGAGGAGAACTTACCAATCTGAAAAGCACCTGTGTAATCTCTGTATATGTAAGATGGCACTGATCCCAACCAGTGGTTGAAACAAGTGTCCTTAGGGACAGAAAAGGGGGTAAATATTTTAAGGAACTTTCTAGTTACAGGAAGGGCCAAAAGTATGGGAGAGTAGTAGAGAGTTTGAGGTATAAACTTTTTAAGATAAAATATATTAGTTCTCATGGTAACAAATTACTACAACAAAGTAAATCTGAATCCCAACTCTCCCCCAATGTGCTACTTTTCAAATGACTTCTAATACAGTCACTTCTACCATGATGCCATACATACTGTTTTGATGCAGACGTGGGGACGCTTACTAGAGGCTGAAAAAACAGGTCTGCCTGATTGGCTTTAAAAACGAAGAACCCAACCAAACACTAATTTATTTGTAAAGTATGGAACCTCTGGTATCTAACTGCAACAATAATAAATGAACTAAGACAAGGGAAATGTACTATTTAAGAGAAAGAACCATGTCCAGGGCCTCTTTCTGTCCCTTGGAAGAATCTCCAAAACTCCATAGGCTTTTAGCTTTGATCTGAGGATCATGTTTCTGTTCTTACAAAGATGGTATTTTAACTTCAATTTTAATGCAAATTTTATGGAAATCTGTCTTTAGCTTACTCCCTGGTGCAAATTTAGTTTGGTCACTAATGCAAATACACTTTATTAAGGGTAGAGACCTGCCACTTCCTACTATATTCCTTTGAGCTAGACATCTGTAGACTTTGTTTTCTGTTCAGGGACTGAAGATATCTCTCTAGGAACTCCCTGTCACCTCTCACTTTGAACATTCCAGAATGTTCAAACTGAAACTTTCTGTATTCTATTTCCTTTTTCCCCCTCAGTTAAAACATTGTATCTGGTACTCTATGTCCCAGTTTTCTTTCTGTTTCTGTGAGAGATTAGTGATTATATATGCAGTCTGAGGGAGAAAAGGATTTACTTGGCTCATACTTCGTCATGGTAATCCATGACTGAAGAAAGTCGAGGCAGAAACTTGGAGGCAGGAACTGATGCAGAGACTATAGAGCGGTGCTCCTTATGGGCTTGTTCCTTGTGGCTTTCTCAGTTTGATTTTTTTTATGTAACCCAAGAACACCTGCTCAGGGAGAACACCCACCCTCTCACATCAATCATCAATCAAGAATGTAACCAAAGACATACAATCAAGTAATAGAGGTAGCTCCTCAGTTGAGGTTCCCTGCTCCTAGGAGGCAAGCAACAAAAATGGACAAGCTCTTTCCTCAAGTCTTTCAGAGATGGATCCTTCTTGTAAATCTTGGAATTGGAGGGGAGTCCTTTGTACATGATAGAACCAATTCTAGAAGGAGAGAATATTTAGCCCTCTCATTAGGTCACAGTCATTTTTCTGAATTCCGAGATATGTTCAGTCAAGATTTTTCATATCTTTCACAGAACATTTTGTGTCAGGGTAACGTTACAGTGAGTTTAATCTGGCTAACAGCAGTATAGCTTGACGCTTCATAAACCCTCCAGTTTTCAGCCAATGGAATGCTGCAAGCTAACCACCAAGGTAATGGGCAAGATGATTATAATTATTTTTTTTTCTCTCTAGGGATTGCCATGACTAGAATATCTACCTGTATCTCCAGCTCAAACCAATACCACTGTGTCAGGAATGGTTGTCCTCTGTTCACTGCTGGGGAAACTCTATGCAGATCATGAGTGAGCATGACCCTAAGGACAGCTGACTAAAACTTCCTACAGTCACAGCCAGAGAAACCATCTGATGCCACATGGTTCTCATTTAACAATAAGGTCTAAATAAAAAGGACCTTTTTGGTTTTGCCTTATAAGCACATGAAGTTAGCTTCTTTCAATACTACCTTATCAATTGATGTTCATAAAGGTATATAAACAGCATATTTCTAATGTGATATGTATATATTTGTATTTTATTTAGCTATAAATATCATATTAGGGCAAGAACAAGTTACCAATATGTAGTTGTGATAATGTTCTAGTTTTATGTCACTTTACTCTATTGACTTTTGTATATTGAGTGTGATCATTGCCATAGGCTCAATATGTAATTTCTCATTGCCATAGGCTCAATATGCAATTTCTGTGCTTTCCAAATACCAGCTAGACAGTATTGAGGAATATCATGTCTATTGCCTTGGACATGCACTATGAAAGGAAGCTAATACTCACTATAGTTTTCCACCTTTTGAATTTTTTATTTGTATTTCTTGAGAGAAAAACATCTCAATTGTAGCATCTGTAGGAAATGACATATTGAATGTCATATTAAAGTAGAAGGAGACTGTGAGTCCAGTGCATTACAAGCTGTCAACTGTGCTTTGTTCTTTCCTAGAGTACAAGGAACAGGGTACACATAAGGTCACTTGAGGAACTGAGGAGAGGTAGGTAATTAATCACTGTGGAGTTATTTGTAGTCCTATTATTGTGGGGTTTTCAAACCAAAACTGCAGGCAACATGTACAATGCAAACTTCTAACAACAATAGAGTAGTTTGCATCATCACAATTCTCACAAGATCCCCAAAGCTATTCTTTGTCTTTTTTTCTATATAACATCGCTAACATCAAAATTCTCTTTGCTCTCATAAGAGACATTCTATAGCACACTGCAGTTGTGTATGTCATTCACAAGGCAACCTAGATGTACATGGGTTCTATGAATTTTTTTCTACATTTGCATCATCTTTGTACAGTAAACTAATTTCTTCTCTTTACTGTCTGTTATGCGTTAGATCAGACACACACACTACCAGAGCCACATTAGAGTTTATTCAGGAGAGTTGCTGGCTGAGTACAAGAGCAGAGAAGCAGAAGATAAAAGAGACCATCTTTCACATGGCGTCTCTCTTTTAAGAGAACTGTGGGCACAGATTTACTTAGCCATGCCTAGAGGCGTGCACTTCGTACACAGCATGTTCTACTGGCGCCATGTTGGGTTTACCATGTGGCCACTATATACTAGGAATTTTTATTTCACCCAGCGCCATGTTGGGTTATCGGATTAGCACGTTTACCATGTAGCTGTTATGTGTCAGGAATCCTTACATTGTCTACCTTGAAGAATAATAAAAACAAAACAAAACAAAAAATCCAGAGCTTTCCATGTTGTTTTAGCCATTGGGCCATTCTGCATCTCACTTTCTCAGAAGCCAAATCAGGTCCAGGTTCTGCGCTCAGGCACAAAAGGATAATTTACCCATCATTCTTATCACCATTTGGGACAGTCAATGTCATAATTCTTCTCCTTCTACCAATAATCTGTTCTTTCTATTACCTACCACAAAATATGACACAGGTACATGAAGCGCCTGTAAATTGGCCCAGCATATTGCTTTTGCTGAGCTGCAAGCTGCACAACCCACTACTATTCCTTTGAGTGTTATCATATTAGCTTCACCATATTCTTCGTTCATCTCACCTGCCCAGCTAACACAGCTCTATTAATTACTAAGGACATGACTCGTAGGGTCTGTTTCTGAGGTCAAATGCTTTTCTATTCCTGTCATTTCCTTGGGACATTGGATTTGACCAATATAGACTGATACTGGCCACTTGCTGAGTAAGCAAATGTCCTCTTCTGCTACCTGTACTTCTGCTCTCCAAGGAAGCAGGATTCTCCCTTCTTGTGATAGACTCTGCTTCCTTCCAATCATCAGTCCCCTTCTAGATTTCCCCAAAGACCTTTGCCTACTCTCTGGGTGTCTGCTTGTAAGGCCATACCTCAAGCTACTCCTTCAGAAAAACAACAAAGCAAAGCACCCACAGATGACAACCATCAGGAAACTAACATGTTTTGAAATCTTTAAGCTAAAGGTTCCAACTGTTAATTTTTCCCATGACAACTTTCTATGTTCTGTGCACTGTGGTTTCTCAGAGGTCCTATTCTTCCAAGGAATCTTTATGACTCTATATAACTAATACAATAAAGCTTGCCTCTCAATTAACACACTCAGCACTCAAAATTTTCCTGTCATTCAGACCTTCTGCAGCCTGTGCTGAGATGGTTTCTGTGGTAGTTCAAATGTAATTGCCCCCTCCCACATAATCTCACAGGGAGTGGCACTATGTTGTAGTGGGTATGGCCTTGTTGGAGAAAGTGTGTCACTGTGGGGACAGGCTTTGATGTTTGTTATGCTCAGGATACTACCCAGTGTCTCAGTCAATTTCCAATTGCCAGCAAGATGTAGAACTCTCAGCTACTACTTCAGCATCATGTCTGCCATGCTACCTGCCATGATGATAATGGACTGAACCTATGAAAATGTAAATTAACCATCTCAATTAAATGTTTTCATTTATAAGAGTTGCCATGATCATGGTATCTCTTCACAACAATAAAAACCCTAACAAGACAGTTCACAAGTCTCAGAAAAAGTTTTCTGCTTCTGCTACAGGAAGGTTTACCAGTTTCAAAGAATGGGGAACATTCATGAGTGGTTCCATTAGATATGTGGTCTGTCTCAGGTATATCTGTTGTCTGTTGACAATCCTTTCCATCTCTGTGAAATCCTTTAGAATAGCATACACATAATAGTTTCCTTTATTACCACAGATCAACAGATCACCTTTGGAAAGTTGAATCTGAGTGGATAATGAGGGTTTTCCAAGAATACATGATTTTATTTTCCCCCCTCAGGTTTTTCATACAAGATTAGGGAAAGAGACTAAGACCCATCTTCTACTCTGTATTCAATGAGGATAAGTATCATCCGCTTCTTTCTTGGAAACACTATGAGGGTGGCTAAGTAATTGTCCACATTACTAATCATAAGAGGGTTTCCCCAGTCAATCCCATTGCGCACTCATCCTGCAGACCAGCCACTCCAGCGCCACCTGCTGGTTTCCCCATTACCCACCCAACATAGACATTTTGCTTTCTCCCAAGGCAAGGCAATGCTTTACCCAGGAAGACAAAGCAACTGCAAACTATCTGCATTAGATGTTACAGGAACTGGCCAATTGGTCCTCCAAGATTATAGACTAGAAGTTTGAAAAAGCACGACTCTTGTTTTGTAGTACATACTCGGTTTAGCAATACTGTGGAAAATGAATCAAAGGTACCTTGAACTTACAAAGTCAAATCCTAAAATCTGACCCCCTTTCATTCATGGGGGTAACCATACCTATTTGCCAAACCAAGCACAGTAAGAACCCAGATCAAACCAGTGTGGATCTACCAAAGGAAAGAGCAGAGGGCACGCCCTATGGAAGGAAAGCTCTGGTCTCTGCAGCTACCCTAGTAAGCTCATCAAGGCTTTAGGATTCACGGCAGGTGTTAAGAATAGGAATAATTCTGTCTGGATTTCTCTGTCATCAGCACTCCTCTGACTTGTTTCCACCCCGAGTGTGAGAAAGCTATTATCTAGATGCTGTCCCCAGATCTCCCCTTTAATTCTCAAGCAGGTCTGCGGAGGCCTGAGGCAGTGATAAATGGCTCTTATCCTTTCTCTGTGTCAGGGAGGCCAGCATCTCCAGGGACGAGGCTTCTCCTCAAGAGCCAGAAAATTAGTTTTTACACAGATGGATGGAGTTACTAGGGAACCAATAGAAAGTGAGGGAATGCAACTGTGTGATGTTAAAAACCCGCCTTGTTTTGTTCAGCTAGGGCTTGAAAGCAGGGAAATGATGACATTCTGTTTCTTTGAATCTTCCCTGGAAGTTAGCACCATTTAGCCTTTGTTCTTTGCTTCATGCCAGTAAATGGATTTGCTTGGTTTCTGGCTTCTTCATTTGTTGATGGGTCTACTCTTCACTCTGGAGTTCTAAAACCAGTCTGCATATCTTTCTACTCTCAGTTCTAAACAGATACACTATAATTTCTGTCTTTATAATCATGACATTCTGTTTAGATGTTCAGATGGAGCATATTTAATCTAAGTGTCAAGCATTTCCTGTTCAGACCTACCTGGGTTCCTGTTGTTCCTTCCTTGGATTCCCCAGTTCATCCTCCACAGCTCCAGGAGTGCATTAGAGGTGCTCTTCTTTCCTGGCCCCACAGCAACACATTTAGAAACATGATTTCCACCTGGGCATTTGGGAGCCTGCAAAGGCCTCAACCACTCCTGTTGCAGCAGCAATTATGAGCACTGACAGCCTCCTACGTTCACAAGCTTGCCAGGTGAGTCCAGTGCAAACTAAAGGTGAAGACTCACCAGAAAATTCCTGAAAGCTTAAGGAGATGTGTGTTCCATACCTGAATCAAACCTGCCTGCAAACTCACTTTCTTGTTCTTCCTGCATTCCCCTGCTACCCTGCTGAACAGCCTGTGGTCCTCACAGGCCCTGGAATCACATCCTCTCTGACTTCACTGGAACATTTTCTCTAGGGTGCTGCATCTTTTCTACCTTTGCTCATATTTACATTCTGTCTGGATGCCCATATATCTGTGTAGGTTTTTACACTCCCAGATGTCCTCTTCACACAGCTTTCTGGACACATCCCACGCCAGTTAGGCCAGTGGTCTGGAATTTGTCCTTCTTCTGTTGTTACAAGTCAAGGTAGGAATCAACTATGCTGACTCAAGGAAGTGGTTTTAGGCCTACAGATCAGTGTCCAGCCGTTCATCAGCCATGTCACCCTCCCTGGGATTCTTAGCTTTGCTAAGCTGTGTTTCCCTCACTGTTAAAATGAGAACAATAAAAGCTACTTCAAAAGTTACTTGCAAAATTTAACAAAAATCATTTGTTGGAAGTATAGACCTAAAGAACTAGGCAATTAAAGTCGTTTAGCATGCAATATATGATGAACCCATAGACTCTACCAAGTAGGCCCAGTCAAACATGAACCCATAGACTCTACCATGGGCCAGTCGAACATGCCCATGAATATCAGTCAACATGGAAGCACCGGCTGCTTCTAGCTTCTCATCTTCATCACCGGCACCAGCTACCTATGGCTGCGTGTCCTCTCCCCCTTCTCTTTCCTTTCAACACATAGTTAGAAGATATTCACACCAACCAAAATGGATTGCTTCATTTTAGTGTATGTTGCATGTACATTAGAGATGCTCTAACCCTTCCAGAGTCACAGTTTCCTTGTTATTTCTATGGTAAAACACAGGATGGAGAATGTAGACTTTGTAAAGGTGAAGGGAATCCCTGAGACCATGCTTAAGAGTTCAGGCTTATCATGACAGATATAGTCTATTTAATCAGTATATCCAGTCTCCTTCATAGGACATCTTATTCTATCTCGTCTGATAGGTGGCATTCCTGCCATAGACTCTTAATATAAAGAATCTGATTATGACTGCCAGATAGTTACTTTCTTTTTGACCTTTTGTGGGGTACACTGTTAATTTTAATTGCCTCTATTTCATTGGGTAAGTACCACAGGCCAGACACAATGAGTGTCAGCAGCAAGCCAGGCTGAAGGTTCCTTTCCTCTCTAACATTCAGGGAGCAGTCTTCCTGCAGAAGCTTTACTAGTGGTAAGAGAGGTATTTTACATGAGTCAGAACTCAGCCCCAGGCTCACAATGTGAACAGCTCAGCACCAAGTTTCAGACTAAGAAAATAGAGGACCGAAGAAGTTTTTATCTTGTCATTCAACATGTCATACTATAATATCTTACTGAATTTGCTTCAAAATTATCTTTGTGTGTCAAATTGAGTGAACATGCAAATGGACAGCTCTGGCCTAGAAGAAACATGGAAATCAGGTCCAGCCAGGTCATCTGCAACATGCAGAGGTTGGCGGGAGGGGCATACAGGTCCCTTCCAAGTCTGAGATTGGTTGTATAATTTAACTTTCTAATTATAAATCTTAATTATGCTTTACTACCCTAAGAGCTACTGAGGCTACTGTGGATTTATGATTAATTTCTTTGTTTAGGTGTCAACCAGTGCTGGTCCCTGTGAGGTTTCCAGAATACTATGGACAACTTGAATATGCTAAAGTTTGACATACATAAAAAAACAGACTGTAGAAATAATTTTAATTTAGATAAGAAGTAGCTGTTTGTGTTTGCATTTTACCCACTACTATGTGTTCATGTTATTTTAAATCTTTCTCAGGGGCTAGTAAGACTACATTGGGGAAGTTTTCCCTGTGAGACAGAAACTACTTTGAATTTACCTCAGATAAAGCAATGAATGTCACAGATCAAATAAATATTACCCCCAAGCCAAGGATGGTGAAGCAGTGAGTTTTCTGAAGTAGCTTGGGGGTACTCAAAAGCAGCCAAATCACTGAAAAGCCCAGGGACTTATTAAAGCTTCTGCTCTGGGCTTCTTGTCCAACTTTCTTTTTTTCTTTTCTTTTTTTTTTCCTTCTTTATTTTGTATTTATCAAAAAAAAACACAGTAAAAAAAAAAGAATTTAAAATGTGGAAGGGTTAACAATAACTATACAGAGGATAAGAATCATAAGCATGGCTTATCAAGGGTGGAAATACAAATAAGATTGCTACACCTATATTTTCTTTGTGTTCATCTTTCCCTCTGAATTTTTTTTTCCA
>PVIH01003156.1:0-122171 GCA_004025045.1 Sigmodon hispidus | reverse complement strand
AGCAACTTCCCTTAAGAGTGCCCTTTGTCTCAGCAATTGCTCCCTGGGGTGGGGGAAGGCAGCAGTGGGGGCTTGTAACTCTTGTAGCTCTCAGCTTCCAGAGCTTCCCTGGTTTCATCCTATATGACCTTGTGTTTCAGGAGTACTCCATCACTCTGTGTGATAGTGCATGCTCAGCTCTTGGGAGGCAGGAAAACCAAGCTCAACTTCAGCAAAGCTAATTTACTGTCATGACAACATAGGGATGTCACTAAAACACACTAAACAATTATTTATTTTGTGTGTGTTGTGACTTTTTATTTTCTTCTCAATACTAGGAATTAAGTCTCGGGTTTTACCAATAAAAGCAAAACATGTAATAATGAATGGCAAGACCACTCACTAAGTTACAGTCTTCCTCTTAAGTTTCAGTCTGAGAAAGTTAGTAGCATTTACTTTTATGACAAATACAAATTAAACAACATTTAAAAAAGTTTGTGCTAAATATATGGCTAATAAAGTTATCACTGTTCTTTTTTTCTTTGAAAATAATATATCTTCACAGCCATCCTCTATTTCTTCGTAATACAATTTTAGAATACCATGTATTGACATGGGGGCTCTAAAATGTATTTGCTTTTTTAAAAAGGAGGTAATACTGATTATTTTCTCACTCATTAATGAGCTATACTATGCTACTATGCAAGGGTGAATTATTATCTTTCTCTTTTCATTATCCTAGCTAATGTGAAAGTTACTATGGGACATGGCCTCATTAATGAGGCACAAATTATAATTGATTTACCACTTCCCATTCTCTCATACAGAACTGTCTCATACCAGAATATTTTTGAAAAGATGAAAATGTGAATATATCCTAGAAGTTCTGGCAATGCAGATACTGAAAAGAGAATTTTGATAAAATTCTTAATGAAGTAAGATGTCCTTTATAAATGTCGTGTATTCTGTCTGCTTAACAAATGATTCACACTTCAGTTGGTTATTATTCAGTGTTGTAGAGCATATCAATTGCCTTTTGTGTAGGCTTACAATTATTTTCTTAAGCCTATACTACTTGGTACTTGAAGAGATAAAGAAAGTTATATGCACCAAACTTGATACTAATTTTGCCTGAAATAGCTAAAAGCATGAGCAAATGTTCTCTGGTAGATGTGGATAAGAGTTGCAATATTTCAAATATGTCCTGAGTTCAACTTCTATGAAGAAAGCATGGCTCCAGGTAAGAATCTCACTGGACATTTCCAGTACTCTGAAGTGAATAAACTAAGACAAATTGTTGGTAGATCATTCTCAATACTCCTTTTTGTCTTTGCAGGCAGGCATTCACCAGAGTTTTAGAACTGACCCTCAGCTGTAGTCAGAGAAACTTTTTCTTATAATAAATTGGTGAGTTAATGTAGAGATTTGTGACTCATTGAAGTGCTGAGAATTAGTGACAACAGAGAGCTCAACCATCAAGGAGGAATCCATACTATCCTTTCCAAGGCTCAGAGACTATAAACAAAGAGGGGATAGAAAGAATTTTAAGATAAAGTCCATAGAATGCTGTCTCTGGGCAGGACTTGGCTGTTGCACACTTGATCTTACAAGTGACAGTGACCAGTATTAAGACGGGGACATTGAACACTCAGTCATGGATTGAGCAGGAGTTCATGGGACCTGCCCCTGCTCTGAGTGCTGTTGAGAGTTGACTGATAAAGTTGGCAGAATGAGAGGAAAATAAATGAGGGTGGGAGAGGAGCAGAATTGGTGTGTATTAAATCAAGCATAGTACTTAGTGTATATAGGAGGAGAATGAGACTCAACTCTGGTTACCTAATAGCTGAAAGCAGCAAAGAGGCAGGTTTGTGTGGCTATATCCTGGAAGGATTTACAGAGCAGTTCAGACTCTCCCCTAGAGTGGGTGATGACTTCTGCTGGTATGACAGATAAAGATGTCTGTGAGAAAGGCTGTTTGTTGCTTTTCTCTTGTTCCTGGTTCCTTGTTGGCTGGTAAGTTTGTCTACACTGTTACTGCTGCTGCTACCTTCTACTGCCATCCATCTCCAACATGTTCACCTTTCAATGTAGACTAAGGGCTGATGCTTACTATGAGTCCTCTAGACCTCATCACCAGATTAGAAATGTGCCTCCATGGATGGAGCAACTACCAGAAAGTCCTCATATAAGTGGACTACTCTGCTTGAAATATGTCAGCCAATTAACTAACAAATATCTTCTTTTAATACACACACACAGAAGCACTATTTGTTCTTTTCCTCTTGAGAACTCTTTTTTTTAATTTATGTATTTACTATTTGGTGATTTTACATCATGCACTCCATCAAACTCAGTTATCAGTCCTCTGAGATTCATACCCACTCTAGAGAACTCTTAACACTGCTTTCTGCTTTGTCCAAATAATAAAGTTTTAAACTTAAATATAAAACTATATATAATAATAACAATTATAAAGTAATGTCTAGGAGAAGGAAAAGGCAAATGACAAGGTTAAACTGTAACTAAAAAAAAACATAAAGTATGTATTAGATGTTTAGAATATTGGTAAGTGGCAATATATAGAGATTATTTTAAAGTTATTTATTTTGGATAATATGCATCTGGTATTTAAATGTTTTTAGTTATGAGATGTTCATAACTTTAACTATTTAGTTTTAAATTTTATTAAAGACTTGAGAAGGAAAATATATTATCTAGCTGGAAGAATGAGTGAGTAACTTTTAAAATTTAGTAGGAGAAGACAATGATAGTCAGCTGTCTGGATAATCACTTATAGCTTTCTTTGTAAAGTTGGAGTATCTTTTTTTTGGCTATAGGCTTCGGATATCTGATAGATCTTTTCAGAAGTAGAGTATTTTGAGAAACTGCCTTATTTTGTTTTGGCAGGTTTTAGTAGTTTCTTGGGGTTTTTTTTTTGTTGTTTTGTTTTGTTTTTATCTGAGTTCATGTTTATTGTTAGTACCTGAAGGAAGGGCATTATTATTATTAATTTTGTCCAACAGGCCATTATTTTTTTTAAGGAAGACACATTATATGGAGAGTGCCTTTGATACCTAGCACTATTTTGGGAAAGAAACAATGTTGCCAGGAATAATTGTGGTTTTTATAGTTGAATCTTGTATAATAAAACATTTAAATGTTATAGTTTTTAACTTTAAGAAGTATTTGAAGACTTTTGTCTATGTGACATATTTTATTATATATTTAAAGACTTAAACAACATACTGAGTATAAGGTAAACATAGTTAAAAGTGACTTGTAATTTTTATTATTTTAAAGACTGAAGCTTATTAAGTAGATAATCTGTAAGTGGGTATATATTTTGAGGGTAATGACTTTAAGTATGACAATTATAGAAATATCAAACAAAGGTAAGTGTATAGTATAAAATAATAGTATTTTAAGTGTGTATTATTGTGTAAGGTATTTAAACAGAAGTATATAAAATACCTTAATCAGAGGTAGAATATACATACACACACATATATATCTATATATATATCTATAATGACTAGCATAATTAAATAGCACTAAAAATTGTATAGTGAAAATGACAATATGTTTAATATGTATTAATGTGTAAAATATTTTAGACAGGTAGAAGTACATGTAAAATATGACAATTATACATTTAATTATGTATTAATATATAAATTATCTTAGACAAACATAAAATAATTTTAGATTTGTATCAAATACAATAATGTATATCAGTGGAAATTATCTATGGCTCATAACTGGCTAATAATTGTTTATAGGCAGATACAATAATCTATCTATATCTGCCCTATCTATCTCAGGGTCATGAGTTTGTTTGTGCCCCACATTGGGCACCCAATGGAGTAGACATTAACCACTAGCAACTGATTATATAAAAGACTAATATTTATTAAGGGGTTTATATGAAACATTCAGTGATACAAGATATGGAATGGTAGAGCAATTCCCGGAAAGTTGCACTAGTCCACAAGGTGGCAGTGGTGGGTCTGGTCCTCTCCAAGAGTTTGAGGGAGCAAATAGGAAGGAGAGACAGCATTCGTCTGATCTTAGACTCACCTGACCATGCCCCATACACGGGCACACCTCTAGGTCAAGGTGAATAATGTCTAATTCCTACTACACTGTCCAAATTCATTGCATTGCTACTCATAATAAACAAGATATGAAGTCAAACAAGTGTCTATCAGTAAATTAATAAATGCATGGATATATGTTTATACACGTTTACATACACACACATTATAGCACAACCCCAAACTACAAATAAAAAATGTATTGACATTTGAGCATTAAAAATGAGCCTAGAAGACCATACGGTAAAGAATGGAATCAGAACATGAACACTACAGGACCATAGGTATACCTACCTAGTATGTATAACATCACACTCCAGCACTGTAGGGAATACTTTGTTTTTAAATACTTTGATAACTTTACAAAGTGCTACTATTTACATAATCGCTTTGGCCGTCACAATTTCATAGCAACATCATATGACTCAGATTTAACTGTGGTGAAAGTACAAACCTCAGGCAGAACAAAAACTTCACATTTAGGCAACAATCTAAGAACAGTACTGATCAATAAGCCTGAGATAGCAGGATATGGTCCTAAAGTTACTATGGATACATACACAGCCACTGAAGAAGAAAACCTAAAATAGCTTATTCATGTTATACTAATATGTTTCTTTTTAAAATTAATGAGTATTTTAAAATCCCATTGGGCAATAGAAAGGATTAAGTAATATATTTCTATTAAAAAATAAAATGTGAATTTACACAGCATTTCCTGAGTACCCAGCAATATCTGGTAATTATTAAAAAATAAAATGCTCTATTTCTAATAGAATTAATATTTAATCCAGTAGTTTATATTTATAAATTTAAAAATAATCGGTTGACAAACTTGAAGTTAATATAAGGAAAACTATGAGTATACCTTCATTTGTGTTGGAGGGATTGTTTGAACCATTTCTGCCACAAATTCAAACAGCTATTGTTGGGACAAATAGTCACAAAGTTTGGTCTTGGAAGTGCAGGCTGAAGGGCTGTGGGTGGAGAGGAGAGACTAGACTATGACCTCAGAGGATTTTCTTCTGTCTACTAACTAAATTGAATATGCACTAAATTATAGCTGTGATGCACTCTAAAGTATATTCAAATAGCAAAAGCAATTTCCAAGAAAATCCAGTGCTCATATTGTCACATTCTTTTTGATTAGTTGGTCTGGAAGGGCTGTGATTAGCAGATGGTGGCAATCTCTAGCGTCTTATATGTGGAGAAACAGAATAAGAAACCTCCAAACTATGAGTTGGGGAAAACTAATTCAATTGTTTTCTTGAAGCTATGAGCACAGGTAACAGAGGCCACTGACTTGTTTCTATGGGTGATCCTAGTGACTCCCTCTGTTGGAGGCACCTGCCTTCTGCTGACAGGTCTCTGCCTGACCTCTTCCTAGAATCATTCCTGTTAGGTCAGCAATTGCATGATGACCCACCAGAAAAGTTGGCATCTCAAATCCTCCATTCTTCTTTCCAACATTTTTGTCCTCTTAACTATCTCTGAAACATGTTCAAAGGCACAGGGAGCATCTTTTACACACCTTCATAGAGTGGCCCACCTACCCCTTGACTGTAAACATTTCTCTTACCTGTTCCTCTCTCCTTCCAGTCATTCACTACAGCAACTCATGCAGCGTCATTGGATCCCATTGGACTTCTTTTGGTTTGCTGAATCCACTCATTCCCTGACTCACCAGCTCCCTCCTATGTTTACTGTCTTCCTCATCCTGCTTCACAAGGTTCTGATTGGCCAGCTCATGGTTCCATCCTCCACACTTAGAAACTAAATGGCAATTTCCTGAACTCAGTTATCTGTTCTTTCCTGGTGATGTATATTTGTAGGGAACTTTGTGTTGTGTTGATGATCAAAAGATTTTGTTAATACTGAATAAGACCAATTTTTCTTCTCAAATTACTCATTTTTATGATATCTATCTATCTATATATAGATATAGATATAGATATATTGACCTTGCTGAATCCCTCTTTGCTCGTTCTGTATCTGGTCAATACTCAAAGATTAGTCTTGGTTATCTTTTTTTCTTTCAAGATTTTTCTTTTTATGCGTCATCATTCACTGAAAAACTCACTACCAATCCTCGACCCCTTACAGGTGCTCTGCATTTCAGACCTGCCTATCCTTCTTCTTTCCCAACACTTCTATCTGTATATCTCATATAAGAAGTCTCCTTGAGCCTCCTGGCATTCTGTTTATTGCCTAGTGTTCTCAGGTTTTTCTGAAATGTCACTGCTCCTTCATCATCCCTTCATCATTCCTCCATCATCCCTTCAAGATCTAACAGCTTATTAATCACCCTTGCACTTCAGAAAGATGAGACTGAAGCTCATCTCTTGTATTACTTGAGGACTGCTAAATATTTTGAGTATTACCCTTGAAAATAGATGTCTCTTAACATGCACGAAGGAAAACCTGATTCTGTCTCTTGTTAAACTTGCTAGATTTTCCACTAGTTTTTCATTTTCTTTGCATCTCATCTCATAGATTATAGCCCCGGACAAAAATTAAAAGCCAGGAAGTTGTCCTCCATGATCATTTTCCCAACAGCCTTTGCATTGGCCATTTCTTTCAGGCAACTTTCAAGCTCCATTTAGAATCTATTTACTTCTTGTCTATGTTCAATAAATCACAGACTAAATTAACATTTTGTTTTTCATTTGCCTGTGAAAATTGCTCCCTAAATCCCATTTCCCCAGTTCTACTCTCCCAAACTACCCTCCATGGATCACTCCAAGTGCTTTGAGCTTTTCTTCCTCTAGCTTTTTGGTTTCATTAAGGGTCTCTTTATACAGCCTAGGCTTGCCACAAACTCTCCATCCTCTTCCCTCAGCCTCCTGAGTTCTGGGCTTGTGCAGCACCACAACAATCTGAATTCATTTCTAACCATTAGTAGAAGTCTGTTTACACTATTCCATTGTTGAAAAGACTTCATGGTTTTTTAGTATAGTTGAGATAGAATTCTAATTTCTACATGATCTGTATGTTTTTTAGCTCATCAGCCTAATTAGGTGTTACACACACTCACACAGAGAGCTAGTATGCTTGGGCCAGGTGCTGGTCCCTAGAAGCTAATCATTGCAGAGCCTTTCTGACACAGTGTATATATAGTTCAGTGGCAGAGCTCAGACTTCTGTATTTAGTTTTCTGTCTTTCTGGAGTGTTCTTTATGCTTGCAAGGCTTGGCACCTCCAAAAAGTTACTAGATTATAGCTTCCTGCTGATTTTGCCCCTTGCATGATAACTCTCTGTTGACTCTGTCCCATTTTTGCCCTGAAAACTGTATATAAAATGTTGTGCATGCTGGAGAGAGGGCTGAGATATTAAAAGCTAGGCTCACAACCAAAACTAAGATTCTGTGCTTTTTAATAAACTCTCTTGGTATAAGCTATCAGCTTATGCAAGATCTCTTAATCCCAATGCTTCTGATGTCCTTATTTTCTCATCTTTGATACTCCCCTCAGGGACCTGTCACTGAAGAATGACCTTCAAAGACATTATACATAGGGTAGGAAGTTCTTTTATGACAAAAAATTAATTTAAAGCTACCTGCAAAAATTTCAGTGTATATTGTGAAGATGCTTAGAAATGGTTAGAGAAATCCTGTTTGAGAGATTGAGAGTATAATCTAGTGATGTTCTTCAAAGGGAATATAGGATATCTCCAGTATATACAGGTGGAGTGCTCACTGGCCTTGGAATTATGTACAACTCAACACTACCACTAACTATAATGATATAGAAATTGTTATCTTTTGAAAGAATTGAAAATATTATGTGATATACTTATTTTCCAAGTGATGGAGTAAGTAGTTCTTTACTTTCTACCCATGTATGTCTTGGCGTTGCTCTGGGTTAGGTTTTCTGAGCTTCAGTTTGAGTATTGTCAGAAAGTCCTCCTTAGAAAGGTGGGTGACAGACCCTTTTCTGGTTTAAATCATTAAAAGAAGTAAGCAACTTCTTTTAATACATTGAACCATTAAAAGAAGTATGCCAAAAGAAACATTTCTGCACTAGGAGGCAGAAAACAATGTCCTTGCTAGTCTACACAACCACAGGGTCTGATATTAAGATCTTCCTTTGATGCAGAACATCACTGTGTCTTCCTGATTAGTTGGTGGAAGAACATGGGAACAGGTTGATGGAGGTTTGCAAAGCAATATGAAGACCAAATATAGACTTCCATAGAGCTTATCCTGTCATTGTTTATTGAGAGAGACTCTACACATTTTTACCTATTGGTAACTGTGATGCATGTTCAGTATGCATTCAGGAATGCCAAACCATCCCAATGCTCAAATCCTACTCAGAGAACCCCAGGATTCCGCTGGGAGGTAAAGAGCTCTTAATCTTCATCCTCCCCAGTGCATGCATCTATCCTGTTATGCTGAGAGCTGACCTCAGGCCCAAAGACGTGGTGTCTTTCCTTTGCCACCACTTTCTCTCTGTTCACACACTTTCCAACTCTTAGTAAATGAATTGAGAAGGGACTGTAGCTAGAAAGAAAAACTGAAAGACAGATGTATAGAATATACAAACTAAGAAATGTACAACTAGTTTAAACCACAACTTGTGTACTAACATTTATAAAAATCCCTTTTTGATTATTGAATACATATCTAACACAGAGAATAAAGATAAGCAATTCAGGCTAGAATAAAATGTATCAGATATTGAGATGATTGAATGATTTAAATAAAAACAAATAATTTAAAGAATTCAAGGGAGAAGGAGGCAAAGGTGAGTGTAGAGGGCATGTTTTCAAATTAGATAAAGCTGATCAGAAGAAAACAAAAAGAAACAATAAACAAATAAACACAAACAAACAAACAAAACTTAGTTTGAGAAGGTTTAATTCTGACTGCTTTAGGAGTGAGGCTAAGATTTTGTTTAATTTAATTAATAATTAATTTCTCTGAAAGTAGCGAATGAGCTCCAACAGATAATCTGTCTTTCATAGTGTTGGCCAGCAAGAAGCCTTCCCATTGCAAGTTGGAATGATACAGCTCTTTGTCTGTATTCTCTCCAGAACACAATTTGCTTCATAAATGGTCTCTGAGATATTGACTTGTGATGAACTTGAGGACAGCCATGGCTCTTCTCATCATTATTGGTTCCTATAACCTGTGTGATCATGTGCTTTTAGTCAGTTCTTAGTTCCTTGAAGGAGTGGTCCAAAGGATTGTAGTGTATAAAGTATTTGTCTATTAATTTCTATTACAAAATAATCACATTTTCTTTATGTGTTATTACGTCACAGAAACAATAGAAATATTTTTTGTCAGTCTCTTTTATCCTTTTGATGAAATAAACAATGTAGGAATATTTTCCTTTAACAAAATGGCTTATAGGCCACAATTCTGGAGAACACTGTAGAATTAGTCTATATCACTGTGGGGAAGGAAGGAGAGAGAAAGAGTTTGATGTCACATTTTAAAAGAGTTGGAAAGTAACCAACTATATCAAGTATTAGAAAGAAGGTAAAAATTAAACAAAAATAGAAATAAAATAACTCAGTTATCACCATCGCCATAGTGTTCAGGTTAGGCAGGATGCTCTGGGGTTTACTGGGCTCCTGGTGGTGCTTGGACACCTTGAGGAAGATGGTTCTGAGGACTGAAAAATGCTCAGTCTTCAGTACAGTGGTTCCCCTACTCTGCTGCCAACCTTCTCAAATAACAGAATGTTGCCTATAATGCTATGTTATTTTCCAACTATTAAGGAACAGGTCTTCTCCATGAAAATCTTGTCCTCCTTGATGTAAGATGATAGGAGAATCTAAAACTGCTACCTTCATCATCCTCAGCCTCCTTGGCTTCCCACTGCAGTGAGCAAGGGTAGTTTCAGATCCTCTTGAAATTCCCCACTTTTTGTATGCAGAATCCCACCCCTCTTCTTTGTGTGATTTGTCCTAAACATTGGGTGGATTGATCTATTCAGAAGTAGAGAAATTACTGTATCTTAACAAATCAGAAAAAAGTAGGTGAATAACTACCACTGCTATTGTGGGTATGGCCAACTTAGGACAGTCTGTGAGAGTTTACTAAGATATTCATTATAATATTGCATCATATCACACTTAAAGAAGCTGATTTTAATTATATCAGATGGTGACTGCAGTTCCTGCATGAAATTTGTACAAAAGACTACTCTTTTTTACATTTCTGACCTCTGATCCAAGTATCACACCCACTTAACATTTTATTCACAATTTCTCAACTGGAAAATTTTGAATTTTAAATGTAATTAAAATCTAATTGTGCATTATTGCTTGAACAATGAGCTACTTACAATGTGTATATGAAGCATGAAAATCTGAAAAATACTTGAACCTGTTAAGTAGCACCATCAAAATAAACAGATAAACACATGTTAATGCAGCCACTGAGGAGGAAATAAATGGGGTTCAGACTCAGTATATCTATTAACAGGTATTTCAGGTATAAAGAAAAGGCACAATTAAACATTCTCTAGTTATCATTCAGTCAATCACTTCAATGTTGCCCCACAGAGATGTCTTCCCTTCCTTTGACATTTTTATAGTTAAATATTGCCCATTTAGAATAAATTTGATTTTGGTAACCTTTATGGAGCATAGGAGCATAGAATGTTATAAATGTCAGGGAAAGAATAAAGCTTTGCCTCTTTTCAGACATCACACAAATAAGGCTGATAGTGATACATGTTACTAAGTCACTGGGAAAATCCACTTGTGTTTAAAGTGATCAACTGAAAATAGCATCATTAGGAAAGGTAATAAATGTAAAAATTCAAATGAACAGTGTTAGTCTGTGTCAGACCCAGAGAGGGCAAAAGCATTATGTTAATCGCCTCTGAATTCCCGGCAGTGTCTAGCATATCTTGAAAACTCTGGGCACTTAATAAAGTCATATTGGATGGATGACATTTTGAGATATTTGATTGCAGATATTCCTATTTTTCCCCAGAAACATATTTCAGTGTCAAGTTCATAATCATACTAAATAGCTAATGTGTAAGAAATGGAAAAACAGAATAAATGATGTTGGTTTCCTGTTGTCCTTTTAATTAGAAAGTGACTATTCAAGTTAGTGGTTATAGTTGAATATAAATAATACTGATTGAGTTTTCAAATTATGTAAAATAATTTTCAGCATATATACCCATATTGTATATTTTAGAGAATACAGATATTAAATGACAGAATGTTCAGTGATACATAAATCCAAACATAGCCAAATACTATGATTTAAACACCAAAGAGCCACTGAAAAAAAAAAAGTGATTCTAGCAGTGAGGAGCACAGAAGCTCACTTCTATACCATTACCATTATGTTAAGAGGATTCATGTATGGGGGTTCCCTATCTCTCAGCATTTTTTGAATATGAAAGTAAATGATGCACATGGTTTGTTTTGATTGATTTGTGTGTGTGAGTGTGTGCGCACGCACACATTCTTGTGCAGATGAGAACACACATGGTGGTGCTTAGTTGCTCTACATTTTTTATTTATATTTTAACATGATGCTTTTTATTATTTATTATTATTAAATTTATTCATTTATTTTACATTCTCACTGCATTTTCCACTTTCTTTTATCCTCTTATTCTCCTCGGGGCAGGCCTTCCGAGAGGCCAACAAAGCATGCCATGTCAAGTTACGGTAGGACTAAGTGCCTCCCCTTGTACTAAGTCTGGGTAGGGCAAGGCAGCATTGGTTCCTGGAAGCCAGCCAAAGCATTGAAGACAGGCTCTGCTCCCACCTCTAGGAATTCTACAAGTAGCTCAAGCTACACAACCATCACTCGCATGTAGAAGACTTAGGTCAGCAAGCTCCCTAGCTGTTGGACCAGAGTTTGTGAGCTCTTCTAACCTGACAAGTTAGTTGTTTATTTTTATGGGAAGGTCTTTCACTTAATCTGGAACCCACTGACTGCCTCCATGGAACTAGCCAGCAAGGTTCAGGATCCTCCTGTTATAGCTGCCCAGCATCATGGTTACAGATGTGGTACCACATAACTCAGGGACTTTGAACTCAGGCCCTCAAGGTTTTCACTGACTCAGTCAGATTCCAGTTCCTTGATTACCTTTCTGGCATTTGTACTCACCATGTCCATTATATTTCTTTCTCCATAAGTTACACGTGGTTTTCAACCTGTGGTTTGTGACTGTTTTATGTTTACTAGTATTCAGGATCATTAAACTTTGATGAAGCTATCTGAACACATGAGATCATCCCATCTGATTTTCATCCTTTAATGTGACTTGACAGGTTGATTAGATCCTATAAAGGTCCCATTCTGCAAGGGCCAGCATGAGGGATCCACTGCTACCTATGCCACAGAGGACACACAGGCTGACCATCCTCTTGAACCTCTGCTTGCTGGACTTGACATTTATAGCAGAACATTAGAAAAAGGAATAGACTAAGTTTCTGAATAATACTTCAAAATATTCTTGAAAAGGCTGTCAAATGCAACTAGTGAAAAGACACTGATTTTTAAAACATTATTATGTACAAAATATACAAGTTTCTTTTTTCACAAGAGTAATTGAATCTGGACCACCAATACAATGGAAATGGACTCAATTATAGCACATTTTAGTCATATTCACATAAATTTGGTTCTTTTTCAGTATTGAACAAAACTGCTGAGATACTTGAGAAATGAACTTTAATCAAACATAACCTTTCTCATATGAGAATATGATGAAGGTCACAAATACTTATAAATCAAGGGCAATCTAGGGAGAAAACAGGCAATTAGTAACTTTCTTAATGTCTGAATTAATTAACAGAAAACTCTTATTTACCACAGCCACTAGCTCTATTTGAAAATGCCTGACATATAGAGATCTTAAAATAGAATCACTGACTCCTTTCTATCATCTTTAATGTCTGTATTTGATATTAAATGGAGAAGTAAACAGAAACACATTTTAAATGTAGCATTATATATATATACTTTAGAACTTGAAGTTACTTTTTTATTTGTCTTATAATCAAGAAATTAATAGTACTCATAATGCCAGAGATAACTCAACTCTATCATCAAAACTTAATCATCTAATCATATTGGTAAAATATTATAGTATCTTTCTTAGAATCTTGCTAAAGGCCTTTAAGAATATTGGATATGCAAGTTTAATAGGTAAGGAGATAAACAATTTATGACACTGACCATTAATGATTAAGACAAAGTTTTGTGAATGAAAGCAGTTGAGAAAGTGAAATACCAGGTTCTACTTGATGTTTTCTGGGATTGGCTAGAGGAAGGGAGGAAGGAAAGAATGGAAAAAAGGAAGGAATGGAAAGAGGAAAAGGAAACAGGCACAAACACACTGGAGAAAGGCCTGATTGCTATTCATTAGTGAAGGGTGAGTCTAGATATTCTAACAAATCCACTTCTAGCATTGCCTTAAAGCTGAGCAAACAGCTTTACCACAGGTTCACAAATTCCCTAAGTTGGAATGAGAAAGTTAGGATTGGACAGGATATGAAACACGATCCATATCTGAACACCTAGAGGAAGTTTGCCACAGGATGTATGTGTATTCTTCCTCCTCATTGATCTCCCTGGAAGGGCCAAGTCAAGCAACTGTCTGGTAAGATTTACTCTTTGCTGGCATGTGTCTCAGGTGATGAGATTTAGGAGCATGGGGAAATTATTTTTCCATGGGAGAAAATCAAAATGATTTCTCAAATATTAAATCTCCTTATCAAGCTTTGAGTTTAGCATAAAATTTTTAAGATAACAGCAGCCAGCCTGAAGCCTGAAACAGAAGAAACTAAGGTCCAATGTATTTCCACATGCATGGCATCCCCTCAATCAGAAATGCACAGTCAAAGTTAAAAACAAGGGCATGGAGAAGAGATTAAAGTTTTAAGGGAGAAAATGAAATCTTCTTGCTCTTCTACACTTTTAACATTAAAATGAAGTGTGTCAATTAAGTACTCTCAATTTTCAATTCCAGCTCTAAAAATACATTAGCACATTGTTCCATTTCATAAACAGGGCTTCTCTTTGCCTCTTGCTATCTCTTATATGTAAGCAGGCCTTTTACTTGTTGCCTTAATAAGCAGTTGAAAATGCAACATAAAAATAGATGTCTGTTGGAATGTCAACCATGCACTTCATGTAAGACTTGCAAAGGCAGTCATGCTGTATAGCCTAATGATTTAGTTTCTTACCACAACCAAATCAGAATATACCTGAGGACAGCTGCAGGCAGTGCCTCACTGGGAGGAAGTAGGCAATTTTCTAAGCATAGTCCTATTAAATAACGGCAGCATTTACACCCAGTTTTTAAACTATAAGACATACTCTCAAGTAGTTTCCCTCTGTGCCTTAACTAACTCAAATATGGAGATTAAATAACCAACTTTCTTTCAAACCTTCTTTAGTTTTTTTGCACACTCGCAGGCCTGGATCACTTGAGAATTGAGTCTTCCACTCATCTGCAGAGCTGTTCAGGCATAAACACCTGTCACGTACACTTCTGTTACCAGAAAAGTCAATATGTATCTCTCTAGTTGTGCTGGGATTTAGAGTCTAGCAGATTTTCATGTTCCCCTTGCTTTTTGCTTTATCTCGAGTTTTAGAATGCACTTTACTTTTGTAAAAAATCAACCTGGTACAATTGGATGCCAGACACTGGGATAAAAAAGCTCAAATAACTGTTTGTGAATAGAAGATTGGCTGATGGAGGTGAGGATTTCTCATTGTGTTCTACCATGTGAGATGTCCAATTTAGAAATCCCAAAAGTACCAGCATTTCACTGATATGTGGGTTTACTGACAGAAGTTTCTTCAACACCAAAGCTAGTTTTCTCTCTACTCAACAGTGGATATTGCACATTGTCTGACCAAGAGAAAGTTGCACACAGCCCTCTCTTTCATTTCTCATTTTCTTGTATAATAAAAACATGATGTGAAAAATTCCAAGATGAGCTTAAATAATTATATGCAAAAATAGTAAAAGATTGTATGAAATGGTAAACAGTTTCTCTCTAACTATAGGTGTTGTAAATGATTTCTGCCTGGACTTTCTGCTCTAGCTCAGAGGTTCAGACCCACAGTCCCACAGAAACACACAGACACTTGTATTATTTTATGCTGATTGACCTAGGACCCAGGCATACATCTTGCAAGTTCCTTCATCTGAAATCAAGCCCTCGTGTTCACCTGTGCAGCAGTACCTTTTCTCAGAGCAGAGTTTCCTCTGTATCTCCTGACAGCTCCAGTGACTCTGGCATCTGTGTCTGGTGTCTATCTCTGCTCTGAGATGTTCCTGAGTTTTCTTAGCCTGGTAGCCCCACCTATACTTCCTGTTTGCCTTTGGTCAATCAGCTTTTCATTAAACCCTTAGGCAGAACAAATATTTACAACATTAACAGCATAATCCTACTATACATAGGCTTAGGAGGTAAAGGGGAATATCAGTGGGTAAAATTAGCTAAATAATAAAAAAAGATAGAATTAAAACTGACTGAAATTTGTATATAGTTTGAATTCACTAGGATAAGAAAAGAGTACACAAAGGATTGTGTCATATTTTGTCATTAAAAAAATGGGTGTTATGCTAGTTTTATCTGTTTGGCAGGCAGGAACATTTTATTTCCTTCCTCTCAGACACACACACACACACACACACACACACACACACACAGAAGCTATGATACTGTCACACTGAGCCTGATCATGATACATATGACTATAGAACTCCAGTTCTTTCTCTACTGCCTTTTACTGCTATCTGCTGCACAGAGGTAACCTCCAGCTTCCCATGGTTCTTGTGGACATTATATCCTTGGGGACACTTTGGTAGCGTGAATCAAATTACCTTTTTTGTCATTTCCCCTCCATTCACTAGTTTTTGTGACAAAGGTTTGCATGTGGGTTTTGGCTTAGCACATTCCTTGCTCATTGCCATCATGAGAATAGAAGACTTCTGATGCCACAGGGGAACATTATCTAGCTGACCCTAATTTCACTATGGTGAAAACTGCTAGTGAAAAAGAAAGCTCCATGTTACCTGGTTGGTGTGGCAGGATTTTTGGGAAGTTATGAACATATAGGCATGTGATGGGGAGTCTAAGCTGTCCCTCTTTCCACAGATCTAACTATTGGAAAGGTCTGTCTTAATCTTCTCAGCACACATGCATCAACCAAAATTACAGGAGCTTGTGCATCTAGATTTGCTAAAACTTAGAAGAAATTTAAGGACTTGTGGTGGTCCTGCTAATTCATAAGTAGACAGAATCCAGGAACCCATGGAAGCCTCTGGCCATGTCTGTGTGTGACTTATTTGAATAGATTGAGGTGAGATGAAGAAGATTAAAAGAACCAGACCTGGACTTTGGTACCTTGGACTGAGTAAGGGCAGAGTAAGGGGACTGAGTATTTTCAACAGTCTCTGCCTCTGATGGAGGATACCAAGGGATAAGCTGATTCAAGATCCTGCTGCCTCAACTTGCCCACCATGATGGACTGGACCTTGAGCTTCAAGCTCAAATAAATCTCCCTTCCTTCAAATGTTCTTGCTTGTTACAGTCACAGGAAAACAAACTAAGGATGCATATTCACTGTAATAACAGCTCCCAAATCCAGCCTGTGACCCATCTCAAATGCTATGTGGTATGGCAAATGGGTAGAAAAAGAAAAGGCGAAGTAAATACTGTATAACGGTCTCTTTTTTAACAAAGTATGTCAGGGTAATTGCATCCTTAAAGGACCATTTCACCTTCTAAGCTTATCCCTAACTGTTTATGCTCATGTGTAACATACTCAGGAATGCTTACATGCCTTTGCCCTTGCCAGATTGACTAACTGTTAATAGATTAGAAGAAGACGGATTGTATCAGCTCATAAATAGGCCTCGTTTCCTTCTTATATTTTACTTTTAAATATTATTTATTTT
The DNA here is from genome assembly GCA_004025045.1 of Sigmodon hispidus. Lineage (NCBI taxonomy): Eukaryota > Metazoa > Chordata > Mammalia > Rodentia > Cricetidae > Sigmodon > Sigmodon hispidus. Next base: position 105,193 of record PVIH01003156.1, on the reverse strand, counting down.
CTTTTTTTGTTTTTCAAGATATGGTTTCTATATGTAACCCTGGCTCTTCTGGAACTTGCTCTGTAGACCAGGTTGACCTCAAAATTACAAATCTGCCTGCCTTTGCCTTGCACATAATTGAACTAAGGCATGTACCAGTGCCTGGGTAAAATATTATTTATAATAAAATTTGAAAGACAGATCACTGTTTTTATTTATCAAAGTTAGTTTCACTGATAATCAAAAGATTAAATTTTAAGCAGTATGTACAGGATTTTATAAAAACCTAAAAACACAAAAATACAGATGGACATTCAGTGGCCAAGCTGTAATGGGTATACCTAGATGGGGACGTTGATAAACCTCCACCAATGAAGGATAGAGTAGACATTTGTGAGTGTGTGAAAGGGAAACAAGAGTCTTTCAGAGAATTGTCCATGTCTTCCTGCTTTGTGGAGACAAAATATTGGCCCTGCTCTCTGTTCATCGAATATGATCTGGAAGTAAGTTAAGAGAAAATGCTGGTATCAGGTGAGCTATTATGATAAACTACTCCACTTCCTTTATTCTTCTTAGTTCTGGAGCACAAAAATAAAAGATGGTGATTGGTAGAATATATGAAATGTACTGAAGACTTCTTGAACAACGGTTCCCTAAATCAACCTTGTATGCAGTTGAACACATTCTGGAATAGATAATCTCATAGGAAAAAAAAAAAACTATTGTGAGTAAATTGGAATTAACCTGTGCAGCAATTCTAGGAAAGAGGTTGGCATTGGTCCACCAATAAAAGAAAATATGGGAACAAGTCAGGTTTCTTTTTGAAACTGGCCCCCCCCATAAATTTTGTGCTCCAATACTCAAACAAATATAATAAGCATCTTGCTCTTGTGTTCCTTCCATGTGCCAATGTACTTAGCTCACTGATACACAAATGTATACTTTATATATGCATAAAATATACACCCAATACATACATATGTGCTATAAGGAGAAGCCAGATGAGCAATATTTCCAAGAATATAAGTAACTCATAATAACAAGCTTACCTAACCATAGCTCACCAAAACACCAGGAAGATAAGCATATTCACTTCTTTTTGTTTCAAATCTAAGTTAGAATTCAAACATGCTATATCTTTTTATATGTAGTTGCATTCATCACCTCATTATGACCAACCTTTTCAGTCCTGTTACCCAACTGTTAATAGGTGTGCTCACATCACTTCCTTCCTTGCTTTATCATCTTGTCAGGCACTCAGTCCCTTTACCTTGTCTGCTCTGTCTGGTTCATGCCCCTTTCCGTGCTTCTCCTATTTCTGCTAATGTTTCTTCCTGCAAAGCACACATTACCTCCCATCTTCTTTTAGTAACTTTCCATTGATTTTCAGAAATACTCCAAATTTATTATTTGGCTTGAAAAAAATCCATCATGTTCTGCTTTTTATTTACTCAGTAGATGCCCAGATTCTTCCATGTCCCCCAAGGCTTCTGAGTATGAAATATTCTATGCATTTGACTTTTCTGTCCCCATCAATGAAATGACTCTTTTCCTGCCCATTGTTCTCTGCTTATACAGGTTTGGTGTATGATGAGTGTGTATTTCTTGTGTATAGTATAAATATGTATGTACAGTCTGTTGTGTGTATTATGCATATGTGTACACATGTCTTTGAGGATTCACCTATGTATGCATGTATAAGGAAAGGTCAGAGGTTGCCTTTGGGTATCTTCTTCCATTTGCTCTCTACCTCATATTTTAGAGCAGGGCCTCTCAGTGAGGCTAAAGCTCACTCTTTTGGCTAGACTGGATAACCAGTGAGTCCCTGCCACCATGTCTGGTTTGATGTGGGTGCTTGTGATCCACAGTCAACCCTAATGCTTGTACAAGAAATGCTTTATCATTCAGCCATATCCCTGGCTCCTGCTTACACAGATTTTACATTAAAAAAATGCTTCCTCAACAACAACAATATAAATAGCTTGCAGCTTTGAGATTTATTTGGACTTTTCAAATGTATTTATACGTTTTATTTTCTATCCTCAGTCAAATTCTGAAATCTTTCAGGCTTTTCAGTCTCTAAATTTCCTTTTGATGAGCTTATTATATAGAAGAACATGACTTCAGTTCAAAAATATGTGCTCAGTGAACAAAAATCTATTAAAGTACAGTTAAAATAATTGAAAACTGAGTCTTGACAGGAGTGAAACTTGCAGAAATCAGGTTTGCATCATAGACAGAATATCTACCATATTAAACTCAAGGGACCTTTGTGCTCTCTGAACCTGAGATGGTTTCCAAATTTAAAAATCCCATTTTGTTCCTAAGTACATGAAAATGAGCATAAATGAAGGGATGGGTTGAATGCAGTAATTAGTAGTCATGTAATTAAGAGTCTATAGAGAAAGCACTAACTCTAACACACATTGAAACTATCCAAGGAAGCCTTTTGTTTTGTGACAGTGTTTTAGGAAATCACTTGGATTGGCTTTTAGTTGCCTGTACTGTTGACAGAGCAGTTTTTCAGCGACAGTGGTTTGGTGGCTGGATAGCAAAAAAAATAATGATAAACTTAACCAACCAAATCCTTTCTGTTTCTAGAGTTTTATAAATTATACTTCTAAACTATGGATGTCAGGTAGCTAAAATATCTAGTTTGTATTGCTACTGTCTTTCAGGTTTTGTACTAAAAATATGCAGATCGAAAGAAGTACCGCTTGAGGATGAGGACCAGATACACTCATTTCTGTACTGAAAATGCAAAGTTTACTTCCCTTTTCTCTGCTGGTAAGTGCTCTTGTCACACAGGCAGAGTTGTGATGCAGGACTGTGGTACCGATGAACCCTGTTGTGGGTTTACACTGGGATGACTGAACAATGTAACCAAAAGCAACTTGGAGAGGATAGGCTTATTTTGTCTCACAGTTCCAGGTAATAGACAATCATCCAGGAAAGTCAGGACAGGAACTCAAGGCAGGTACCTGGAGGCATGGACTGAAGTGAAAACCATGGAAGAGTGCTGCCTGCTGGCTTTCTCTCCTTGGCTTGCTCAGCCTGGTTTCTGTTACTACACAGGACCACCTACTAGAGTGATAAAACCCAGTGCGCTGGCTCCTCCTCCATTAATCGTCAATCAAACCAAACAAATGTCTCTTAGGATTGCCAGCGGGCCTGTCTGAGTGGGGTATTTTCTCATTGGAGATTTCATCTTCTCATAGTTTATGTCACTAGCCAGCACAACCTCCAAATAATGACAATTTAATAAATTCACAAATAACTGAAGTTTATGTATCTCCTCACCTTAGTTAAACTGTACAAGTAAATTAACATGGGAAAAGTATGTGTTGTCCAGATACTGAAATAGAGTTATGACCAAAATGAAGCAAGACTACTTTGTACTAGGTATTTCAAAATTTGGATTTGAAGAACAGGCTATTAAAATTTGAAAAATGAATAAAGTTGATTTTATGTCTAAAAATAAAAGCAGTTTTGTTATAAAAAGTTTCATCCAAATCAAACATACCATAATATCATGGATAATTAAGTATATTTAATATTCTAAATGACTGATTTATCCATTTTTATATTTTTTAACCCTCCTTTTATCTGTAGACATTTTACTAATTTCTAAACCTTCAGATATCATAGACTTCATTAAACATGAAAAACAAAATCACATTGTGTGTGTGTGTGTGTGCGTGAGCGTGTATGTGCATGTGTACCTGTGTGTGTCTGTGTTGTCTTTGTGTGTCAGAGGATAGGGTAAGTAATTATGTATGTAAGAAAGCAGGTAAGGCCAAGTATATAAGTATGTGTTTGAATGTGGAGGTCAGAGGTCAAATTTCACCTTTATTTGTTTGTCTTTTTCTATTTTGATGTGTATGTATTGTGTGTGCATGTATCCTCTTCAGATGTGTGTACATGAACATACATGTGTTCATGTGTATGGATACCCAAAGTTATTATCAGAAATAATGCCTGATAGTTTTCCACCTTAATCACTGAGGGGGTGTCTCTCAGATAAACCCTGAGATCATCCACATGGCCAGTCTTTGGACTCACTCATCAGGATTTCCATGGCATCTGGAGGTCTGAGCTACAGCCCTCATAGTGGGCGGGCAATCATTTTAATCACCGAGTCATCTCCTTGGCCCTCCTCATTATTTATTGAGATGGGGCTCTTGTTGAGCTCACACATGTGGGGAGACTAGCTGTCAGAAAGCCCATGGATCCTTCTGTCTTTACTCCCCCCACCCAGTTCAGAGATAACTGATGTGTGTAATCATGCCTGACTTTTATGTGGGTACTGGGGATATGAACATAGTGCTCACATTTGCATGCCAAGAACTTTACTGAATGAGTCTACTTTCTGGTTCAAAAGATTATATTTCTGAAATTTATATTTTGTCACATGGTTTTATCCATTGCATGCTTCAAAGAGTGACCTAATGAAGTAAAAATATAAATTCTATAAAATCCAGATCACCAAATTTGAATTAATGTGGGTTTTGTTACTGCTTTTTTCTACATAAGCCCTGTGTTCTAGGTACCCAAATTTAGGCAATCCTATACAATGTAAGCACAGTCTTTTTCATGATATTCCCTGGCCCAAATCCCAAAATCTGACCTTTCTTTTATGTATCAGATCAAATGTTACTTCCTTTGTCAGCCTTCCACTGAATTCTCTGGGAATCAAGTTATTCTTTTCTTTATACATAAAACAACTTTTATGTATCATTTTTATGGAATTTATTACAATGCATTGTAATTTTTTGTTGAGGCCCATTTCCTCCTTCAGAGAATAAACTCTTTGTGCTTAGGGAGCCTGTTTTATGCCTCGCTATATCTTCCAAGTGCATTGTGTGCTGCAGGCCTCCAGTAGCTGCTCAGCAAGGACATAATTCAGTCTGGCACACACAGGAAGGCAGAATGATAGAGATGGAAAACTCCGTCACTTGGCTACAGCTATGAATTTTAGGCATGGCCAACACTTTTAAATAGCGAAGAGAAAAATCACTTGATACAAACACCTGCATTTCCCTTTGAAATGTGCAAATGCCTGCATTAAACTATGACTTTACATCCAGTCTTATTGCTGAGTAACAAATATACTAATTGTGTTGATTTTGGGTCAGTGGAGGGAAATGAGATTTTAACTTAGCAATGAAACAGTCATTTCTTTTCATAAATACACCGAGACCTTAACCATGTTGTGTGTGGAAGGCATGATACAGGACTGATACTGAAGAGCTTTTACCATTAACAGCATTATCAATGATGAGAACTTAGTTTTTTCAGTTATCATTCAAAATAAATTTATGAATCACTAAAGGTATTTCTAAATTTGGTTCCAACTTGCTCTATTAGGCACTGATGGCTTATTAGATGCTTCCATCTGACTGTTTTCAGATGATCACTGAAATTTGAATTTACTTGAAATTCTAAAATGCAGAGATATTCGCTTTGACATGTTTAATCACTTTTCCATTTTAAGGCTAAAGATGAGAAATCACTGGGGAGACAGAGACTCGTCAGTATGAGTGTAAAGAAATGAAAGATCTGCAAATGCAATTCCACATAATTAGGTTGTCATTCAGTGGAGGTGCTTTTATTACCTCTATGGACAAAGGGAGGCATATACATTGTTATTCTCATCATTGACCTCATGGGAAATTATTAAAGCACTGAAAAATATTAACATGGTGTCCCACTATGTGCTACTAATTGAATCACTGGTAATGAAAGCATCTATAAGAAGTGTAGAAAGTTTAATTACCTTTTGATAAATATCATGTCTGCTTTTTTCTACATAAGCCCCGTGTTCTAGGTACTGAAATTTAGGCATCTTTTCTGATGATTATGCACATTCTGAGCTGAACGAATGAAGGTATATGGAACTTATTCTTTTTTTTTTTTTGATAGAGCAAGATTTTTTTCCTTCTTTATTTTGTATTTATCAAAAAATAGTAAAATGAATTTAAAATGCAGAAAAGTTAACAATAACTATAAAGAGGATAAGAATCATAAGCATGGCTTATCAAGGGTGGTAATGCAAATAAGATTGCTACACATATATTTACTTTGTGTTCAGCTTTCCCTCTGAATTTTTTTCCATCCCTGTATATCCTTATTCAAGGTCCCTTTCCCCTCCCACCACATCTGGTCATTTTTCTTCTCTGCAACTCCCCATCCCCTCCCTGGGCAGGGAGCAGACAGTCCTATGGTCCCACTGACCCAATAATGCTTGGATCAATCTCCACTCCTAGGCAAATCCAGTTTTGTCCCCCCTCCCTCAAGAGTGAGTCAGGTGTTCCTATAGTTGGAGTGGGGTTCGAAGGGTCAGTCCAGGGTGTTTCTGATCCCAAGCTTGGAACTTATTCTTAATGCTCATTCATTCATGCATACATGCATATATCTGTGCCTGGGCCAGAACTGGGCTCTTAGAAACAAGAAGTGAATAGAGGCATAGATTGTACTTCTCAAAAGACTATATCTGTGAAAGACACAACCAACAAAATAAATGAAAACTTGAAAAACTCTTTCACAGAATTTAAAACAACACAAAGACATGCAGAACACAATGCAAATCTAGGTTAGTCTTAAGGAGAAAATAATTGGAGATCAGTGTATTTGAGGAAGTGTCACAGCCAAGTGAGTGGGAAGGAACATGTGGCAAAGGCTCTGTGGAGGCCATTTACTGAGGAGTGCTGGCCTCTGTCCAGACCATTTTTTGGTTTATTACCAGCTTCTCTCTTTGCAGAAGCTGCCTCCTCTTCATCCTTTCTTATGTGATATTCACATCAAAATTGGATGTCAGGTAAGATTTTCTTCCAGAAATATTTGCATTTTAACAGAGGTCAAAACCCCCATCATCACTTTGGGACAAAATTCTCTCAAGTGCTGATATCTCTGGCATTAGTTACTCAGCAAATGTTGTGAGCCTGGCGGGTGTGGAGGGAGGAAATTTGTGGCCATCCAGAGGTGATGTGAATAGGGCTATAACTGACTGTCAACCCTATTCACAACTTCTTGAAAGTACTTTATTTTATTTAGTTATTAGTAAGATACCTGAAACTCATCCTTTGAGACAAATGCTACAGGAACTAGGTGTACTTATGACATATTCTTTAATATGAAAGGTAGAGATAAAGAAAAACAAAATAGAACTCCCTAATGCTAAATCAATCTGCTGTTTATAGGGCTTATTCTGTGATCTCCATATTGGGTACAGGGTCTTGTGATGTCAATGTGATACATTGTTTGATTATGCAAGAATGAAAGTAAAGACATAAACTGTCCTTTGATAATGACATAATTACTTCTATTGACAGTTTCTTAGAAGCTGGGGGTATGGTATAAAGATATAGAATTTTGACTAACATGTGTGAGGCCCTAGGTTCAATTCTCTATATTGTCGGGGGAGAATCTTTTGATAAAACTATTAAGCAATGACACATAATTGCATTATACTACATTCCATCATAGATGTATTATCAAAACTCCATGTATAGAGAAAAGCTACCAGAGGACATGCGAAGTTAGGTGATAGTCCCTCACGAATGGATGATTAATATATTTAAACATTTTCATTCAATTTTCCCTAGTGAAGGATCAAAAGCTCCTAGGAATCTTGTTTAAGTGTCAGGAATTAGGGAAAAGTTTGTAGTGCATTCCAATCATTAACTCTAGGTGTTGAGTTTACAGTCACACAGTACAAATTTCTAGGCTCATCAATCGGCATAATATCACAATGGTTAGTTTGTGTGAATACTACATTTCAACAGACGGAAGCACATCTATGACAATTTTAGTAAAATATTAAGTCATTGCCATTCATTTAGAAACCTTTTTTCTATATGTTCTGACTATAGGTAGGCGGCTCTGATAGCTGCATTTCCAATTGTGATACTATATTTTAAAATCTGAATCCCGGTGTGAGTCTACCAGGAATAGAGTAAAAGAAGGGACCTGTTTTCTTATGTTTTGTGATACTATATTTTAAAATCTGAATCCCTGTGTGAGTCTACCAGGAATAGAGTAAAAGAAGGGACCTGTTTTCTTATGTTTATGCTCCTATTCTTGCCCTATATACTATGTACTTAGAATTGGTACCAGAAGTTGTTGGTTATCACTCCCAGAACTTTCTGGACTCTTGAGTTGTGTCTGCATACACAAGTATGTTCTCATACTCAAAAGTCTGAACACACCTATGAGAACTCCTTTCTAGTCACTTAATGTGTCAACATTAGCCAGGTCACAATGGTCTCTCAGTGGAGTCTTTTCTAAGTAATTTAGTGGTATTTATGCAAATGTTCCAAGTTACAAAAGACTCCCGCCCAGAGGTGAGGAGGGGTCAGCAGGCCCCAGCGCCTGTATCCCTGCCAGGGAGAGGAGACTTGAGCTCATGTCTGTTCCAGTTCCCGTTCAGGGACCTGGTGCTGTCTGCAGAGCCTGTCCTAGAACACCCTGGAGTAGGTAGAGATAAACTCTGCCTGTCACGGACCCCCAGCTGTGCTGAGGGACTTTGCACAGCCGCCACCCCACCTCTAATTGGTCAAACAGAGAAAGATTGAAGACTTGAAATTCAGTCCCCTGCACAGTGCAGAAGTAGTGATTGAGCAGATCTTTTCCTCAGAGGTCACAGGAGGCACACAGCCCGAGTGGCACAATTGACCAGAAGCCACCTAATCGTGAACCACTAAAGCCATGGGCAGATGCCAGTGCAAAAACTTACATAATAATATAAAGAATAACAAGGTAACTCCAGAGGAAAGTGGCAATCCACAAATACAAGACCTGAACTGAGCAATGAAGAGGAAACAGAAGGAAGCATCACCAAAAAATCCTTTTTGATGATCATCGAAGCTCTCAAAGAAGACATGAAAAAAAGCCTTAAAGAAATAGAAGAGAAATTGGAAGAGATGAACAAATCTATGAAAGAAACATGCCAGGAACTAAAAGCTGAAATAGAAGCAATAAAAATGGCATAAAATGAGGCAAAGATAGAAATAGAAAATCTGAAGAAAAAAGCTGGAACCACAGATACAAGCATAACAAACAGAGTTCAAGAGATGGAAGATAGAATCTCTGAAGTGGAAGATTCAGTAGTTTAAATATATATATTTATCAGTCAAACAAAATAGCAAAACTAAAAAAGCCATAACTCAAAATGTTCAAGAAATTTGGGACACTATGAAAAGACCTAATTTGACAATAATAGGAATAGAAGGAGAAGAAGAATACCAGCTCAAAGGCACAGATAATGTTTTCAATAAAATCATAGAAGAAAACTTCCCTAATCTGAAGAAGGAAATGCCTATAAAGATACAAGAAGCTTACAGAACACCAAATAGATATATCCCCCCAAAAAAGTCAGTGCGCCACATTATAATCAAGCCACAAAACATACAGAACAAAGAAAAAATTTTAAGAGCTGCAAAAGAAAAGGGCCAACTCGCATATAAAGGCAGACCCATCAGAATAACGCCTGACTATTCAATGGAAACGATGAAAGCTAGAAGGGCTTGGTCAGAAGTTATACAGACGCTTAAACAGCATGGATGCCAAACTAGAATACTATACCCTGCAAAATTATCAGTCACCATAGATGGAGTAAATAAGATATTTCATGACAAAGTCAGATTGAAAGAATATCTATCTACCAACCCAGCACTACAAAGAGTATTAGAGGGAAAACTCCAAGCTAAGGACCCCAGATACACCCATGGAATGACAAACAATCAATAATTCCAAAGAAGAATACTCCAGAGAAAGGAAATATGAACAAATTACCACCAAAAATGGCAGGAAATATCAATCAAAGGTCACTAATTTCCCTTAATATCAATGGACTCAATTAGCCTATAAAATGTCACAGACTAACAAGATAGATACAACAACAGAAGCCATCCTTCTGTTGCCTTCAAGAAACACAGCTCAACCACAAGGACAGACACAGGCTTAGAATAAAGGGTTGGGAAAAGATTCTCCAGTCAAATGGTCCTAAGAAACAAGCAGGGGTTGCAATCCTAATATCTAACAAAGTAGACTTGAAGCTAAAAGCAATAAAAAGGGACCAAGATGGTCACTACTTATTCATCACAGGAAAAATTGGTCAAGAGGAAATTTCAATGTTGAATATTTATGCCCCTAATATAAGGGCACCTACTTATGTAAAAGAAACACTGCTAAAGCTCGAATCTCACATCAATTCTTACACCTTATAGTGGGAGACTTCAATACCCCACTTTCAACCCTGGATAGATCAACCAGAGACTCAACAGAGATATAAGGAATCTAAAAGAGGTTATGATGCAAATGGATTTAATAGATATCTACAAAAGGTTTCACCCAAACGCAAAGGAATATACATATTTCTCAGCTCCTCATGGAACTTTCTCCAAAGTTGACCACATAATTGGTCATAAAGCAAATATCAACAGATACAAAAAAATGGAAATAATCCCTTGTAACATATCAGACTACCAGGGCCTAAAGTTAGCGTTCAACAACATCAAAACCCAAAGAAAGCCTACCAACTCATGGAAACTAAACATCACTCAGCTGAAACATCTCTGGGTCAAGGAAGAAATTACGAAAGAAATCAAAGTCTTCCTAGAATTTAATGAAAATGAATCCACAACGTATTCAAACTTGTGGGACACAATGAAATCAGTCTTAAGAGGAAAATTCATAGTGCTGGATGCCTATATGAAAAACCTAGAGAAATCCCACTCTAGAGACCTAACAACTCAGCTGAAAGCCTTAGAACAACTAGAAGCAAACTCACCTAGAAGGAGTAGATGGTAGGAAATAATCAAACTTAGAGCTGAAATCAATACAATTGAAACAAAAAGAAGAATACAAAGAATCAATGAATCTAAGAGTTGGTTCTCTGAGAAAATTAACAAGATAGATAAGCCCTTAGCCAAACTAATAAAAAAAACAGAGAGTGTGTTCAAATCAACAAAATCAGAAATGGAAAGGGTGACATAAAAACAGATCCCCAGGAAATACAGAGAGTTATCAGATCATATTTTGAAAATCTGGATTCCAAAAAAATGGAAAACCTAGAAGAAATGGACAGATTTCTGGACTGGTACCACATACCAAAATTAAATGAAGATCAGATTAATTACCTAAACAGGCCTATAACACTTAAGGAAATTGAAGCTGTCATTAAAAACCTCCCCAAAATAAAAGCCCTGGTCCAGATGGTTTCAGTGCCTCATTCTACCAGACATTCAAAGAAGAATTACTATCGTTACTCCTCAAACTATTTCACACAGTAGGAACTGAAGGAATATTGCCATATTCCTTTTATGAGGCCACAATTACCCTAATACCTAAGCCTCTCAAAGACACAACAAAGAAGGAAAATTACAGACCAATTTCCCTCATGAATACTGATGCGAAAATTCTCAACAAAATTTTGGCTAACCGTATACAACAATGTATAAAAGATATCATCCACCACGACCAAGTAGGCTTCATCCCAGAAATGTAGGGCTGGTTTAACATATGAAAAACTGTAAATGTTATCCATCATATAACAAACTAAAGGAACAAAACCACATGATCATATCCTTAGATGCGGAAAAAGCCTTTGAGAAAATCCAACACTCCTTTATGATTAAAGCCCTGGAGAGATCAGGAATACAGGAAGAATACCTAAATATAATTAAGGCAATTTACAAGAAGCCGACAGCCAGTATCAAACTTAATGGAGAAAAACTCAAAGCAATCCCACTAAAGTCAGGAACTAGACAAAGATGTCCTCTCTCCCCTTATCTATTCAATATAATTCTCGAAGTTTTAGCTAAAGCAATAAGGGAACGAAAAGAGATTAAGGGGATACAAATGGGAAAAGAAGAAGTGAAGCTATCTTTATCTGCAGATGATATGATTGTATACATAAGTGACCCACAAAATTCTTCCAAGGAACTGCTACAGCTGATAAACACCTTCAGCAATGTAGCAGGATACAAGATAAACTCAAATAAATCAGTAGCCCTTCTATACACTAAAGATAAAAGGTATGAAAAAGAAATAAGGGAAACATTACCCTTTATAATAACTGCAAGTAGTATTAAATACCTTGGAGTAACTATAACCAAAGAAGTAACAGACCTATTTGACAAAAATTTTAAATCACTGAAGAAAGAAATTGAAGAGGATATCAGAAAATGAAAAGCTCTCCCATGTTCCTGGATAGGTAGGATCAACATTGTAAAAATGGCAATTCTACCAAAGGCAATCTACAGATTCAATACACTGTCCATCAAAATCCCAACACAATATTTCTTGGACCTTGAAAGAACAATACTCTATTTCATTTGGAATAACAGGAAAGGCAGGATTGCCAAAACAATTTTACTCAACAAAAGAACCTTAGGAGGTATCACCATCCCTGACTTCAAGTTATACTCTAGAGTATAAAAACAGTAATAAAAACAGCCTGGTACTGGCATAAAAACAGACTTGTGGATCAATGGAATAGAATTGAGGATCCAGACATTAACCCAAAAACCTATGAACAGCTGATCTTTGACAAAGAGGCCCAAAACATTCAATGGAAAAATGATAGTATATTTAACAAATGGTGTTGGCATAGCTGGATGGAAGTGTGTAGAAAAATGCAAATAGATCCAAGCCTGTAACCCTGCACAAAACTCAAATCCAAGTGGATCAAAGACCCCAACATAAACTCAGCCACTTTAAACTTGATAGAAAAGGAAGTGGGAAATACACTTCTACAAATTGGCACAGGCGACCACTTCCTAAATATAACATCAGTGGCACAGACACTAAGAACAAAAATCAATAAGTGGGATCTCCTGAAGCTGAGAAGCTACTGTATAGCCAAGGACACTGTCAATAGGACAAAACGAAAGCCTACAGAACGGGAAAAGATTTTCACCAACCCTACAAGTGATAGAGGACTGATCTCTAAGATATATAAAGAACTCAAGAATCTAGAGCCCAAAACCTTGAATAACCCAATCAAAAAATGGGGTACAGATCTAAAACGGTAATTCTCAGCAGAGTAATTACGAATGGCTGAAAGGCACCTGAAAAAGCGGTCATCATCTTTAGCCATCAGAGAAATGCAAATCAAAACAACTTTGAGATAACACCTGACACCTGTCAGATTGACTAAGATAAAAGGCATAGATAACAGCCTATGCTGGAGAGGTTGAGGAGCAAGGGGAACACTCCTCCATTGTTGGTGGGAGTGTAAGCTTGTTCAGCCACTTTGGAATACAATATGGAGGTTTCTCAGAAAATTGAGAATCAATCTCCCCAAGGACCCAGCAATACCACTTCTGGGTGTATACCTTAAAGAAGCACATTCACACTCCAAAGGTATTAGCTCATCTATGTTCATAGCAGCATTATTTGTAATAGCAAGAACCTGGAAACAACCTAGATGTCCCTCAACTGAAGAATGGATTAACAAACTGTGGTACATCTACACAATGGAATACTACTCAGCAGTAAGAAAAAATGATATCCTAAAATTCACAGGCAAATGGATCCTCCTGAGTGAGGTATCACAAACCCACAAAGATAAGCAGGGGATGTACTCACTCATTAGTGGTCTCTAAATCAACTAACAAGAAAAAAGCCAAGCATGCCCAAGCTGCAAACCACAACCACTAAACAGTTTGGGATCAGAAACACCCTGGACTGACCCTTTGGATCCCACTACACCTATAGAAACACCTGACTCACTCTTGAGGGAGGGGGACAAAACTGGTTTTGCCAGGAGTGGAGACTGAACTAAGGTTTATTGGATCTGTGGGACCATGGGACTGTCTGCATCCTGCCCAGGGAGGGGATGGGGAGTTGTGGAGAAAGAAAGGGTGACCTGATGTGGGGGGAGGGGGAAGGGACCTTGAATGGAGATATACAGGGATAGGAAAAAAAAGTCCAGAGGGAAAGCTGAACACAAAGTAATTTTATGTGTAGCATATTATTTGCATTATCACCCTTGATAAGTAATGCTTATGATTTTTATTTTCTTTATAGTTATTGTTAACTTATCAGCATTTTAAATTCAATTTACTGTTTTTCTTGATAAATACAAAATAAAATAAAAAACAAAAATATGTTACAAATTACAGAACATGAACAAATCATCAAATACTCTAAAATATGCATTTACCTTCTTTTTAGTACATATTGCGTGCCTTTGTTACCGTTCTATTGCTGTGAAGAGACTCCATAACCAAGGCAGCACATAGAAGAAAACATTTAATTGGAGTTTATTTATATTTTCACAGAATGAGTCTGTTAACATTATGGTGGGAGGAGTCAGGTATGGTGAGGGAGCACTGATAAAAGCTTACATCTGATCCTCAGGGAGTAGTTAGATAGAGTAAAATTGAGCCTAGTATGATGTTTTGAAACCTCAAAACCCACCCTCAGTAAGTAACACATCTTCTTCAATAAGGTCATATTTCCTAATTCTTCCTAAATCATCCACCAAATAAGAGCAAAATATTGAAATATATGAGTCTGTGAGGGCTATTGTTACTCAAACCACCATATTATATATCATGCAAGTTATATCTAATAATGTTGTCTGAATGAATATTATTTAGAAATGGTTATTTTTACATTCAGCTAGAACATAAAGATTTTAATTTAGAATATTGTATTCTATTAAGTGAATCCTTACTAGTAATTTTATCTATCACCTGAGAGGAAGTCTAAATACTTATTCTGCAAGAACTCTTCCAAATTTTGCCAATTTATTTCAATCTTACTTTCTTCCTTCCTTCCTTTCTTACTTACTTACTTCCTTCTTTCCTTTCTTCCCTCCTTTCTTTCTAAGAAGGGCAAACTCTCACATGCATCACCACACAGTTGGATGTGTCTACAGTCATTGAAGTTTAATTAACTCATTTGGAGATTCTAGTAGGGAATGCATGTACTCATATACCCTTAATAGAAGACCATCTCTCCTTTACCAGGAGGGTTATCCCCTTTGGCTTATCACACAGATGCAGCGGGATGCAAATAGAGCTGTAATATAGAGAAAAAGGAGATCCATCTTGCTTTCTAAATCTTTATAACTAGATCTTAAAGAGCAATGGCAGGACAGAAGTCATAGCCAGATGATCCCCACATCTTACTTTACACATTTTCTTTTTCTTTTTTCCTTCTTTCTTTTTAAAATCTTCATCTGTTTTCTTTAGCCAGGCTAAAATGTACTTATATATTCTAGGTGTATTGTAAACCACAGAAATCAATTTCTCACAGGCTTGGAAGTTGAAGAGCTCAAGATCAAGACATCAGTGAATCTCATTTATGATGAGAGCCTCTTTTCTTATATATGACTTTGTTCTTACACGTCAGAAGGGGAAAGAAGTTCCTGAAATTATCTTTGCAAAGCTCACTCATGAGGGCTCTGCCCTTATATATAATTATCTCCCAAATGTAAGCTCTCTATCTATCATAAATTTAAGGTTAGGATACTACAATGTCATCAAGACTACTGTAATAACTGTGTAACTTCAGTGGTCCTTGTGTGTCCTTTCAACACTAGTCGATAGACTTACCTTTTTTTTTTTTTTTTTTTTTTTGATTAAAATGGGGAAATAACTTCTTTCTAACTGGACTCTCTTTATAACACTCATGAAGTTACACTACTTGTCTGTCTGTTTGTTTATTTGTTTTCTTGCTGTAAATGTTACCATACATGAATTTAATGAACTTAATATAATCAAAGCATTTATAATTCATGGTTATATAACTGAAGGAAAAGCATAGTTTCAATAATTGTATAGTTCAGTGTTTTTTTTTTTTCATCTATAGTTTGGTGCCTTCCTTGTATTTCATATCATTGAAAGAAGTACTAGTAAAAAATAGGATATTATAAATATCTTCCTAGTAACTAGAAGACATTATTAATTAAAATATAGCATGCAATATGATTTTTAAGTGAATAACACTATCAGCATGTCAGTCATTTGTAACAGTTCATCGAATAAATAAATACAACTAAAGGACTTTTATATTCTAGGTGAACATGAACACTATCCTAAAACACCTTTTAACTTCAATTCATGAGACTTTAAATTTTTCTGCAATTTTGTTCAATCTGGCTGTTCCATGATCAAATGAACTTTTTTTGTTTCTCCTAACTGAGACAAAAAGATCTTCTATCCCAAATAACCACTTTCTTCCTCATCTCTCTTCTTTTTATCAATTGAATTTGTTTTAGACAATGTCACCCATATAGATAGGATGTCCCACCACTGTCAATTCATCCTTGTTCATCTCTGTTCCTGTCTTGTCCAGCTACCTCTTTCTCTTCCAGCCCCATCACATTTCTACATATTTTAATTGTCTTTTGTCCCCCTGAGTTTAGCCAAGAGCATCTGTGTGATCATCTGTTTGGAGCTATTTAATAGAGCCTTGTGCGATTTACAAGAAGCCAACATCCAGCATCCAACTTAATGGAGAAAAACCCAAAGCAATCCCACTAAAATCAGGAACTAGACAATGTCCCCTCTCCCCTTATCTATTCAATATAGTTCTCAAAGATTTAGCTAAAGCAATAAGAGCACAAAAGGAGATTAAGGGAATATAAATTGGAAAGGAAGAAGAGTAACTATTTCTATTTGCAGATGATATGATTGTATACATAATTGACCCATAAAATTCTACCAGGGAACTCCTACAGCTGATAAACACCTTCAGCAATGTAGCAGGATACAAGATTAACTCAAAGAATTCAGTAGCCCTTCTATACACTAAAGATAAAAGGTATGAAAAAGAAATAAGAGAAACATCATCCTTTATAATAGCTTCAAATAGCATTAAATACCTTGGAGTAACTATAACCAAAGAAATAACAGATCTATTTGACAAAAATTTTAAATCACTGAAGAAAGAAATTGAAGAGGATATCAGAAAATGGAAAGCGTTCCCATGTTCCTAGATAGGTAGGATCAAAATAGTAAAAGTGGCAATCCTACCAAAAGCCATCTACAGATTCAAAGCACTGCCCATCAAAATCCCAACACAATATTTCTTGGACCTTGAAAGAACAATACTCAACTTCATTTGGAATAATAGGAAAGCCAGGATTGCCAAAACAATTTTACTCAACAAAAAAACCTCAAGAGGCATCACCATCCCTGACTTCAAGTTATACTATAGAGATACAGTAATAAAAACAGCCTGGTGCTGACATAAAAACAGACTTGTGGATCAATGGAATAGAACTGAGGATCCTGGCATTAACCCAAAAACTTATGAACACCAGATCTTTGACAAAGAGGCCTAAAATTTTCAATGGAGAAATGGTACTATCTTTAACAAATGGTGTTGGCATAGCTGGTTGGTAGTATGTAGAAAAATGCAAATAGATCCAAGCCTGTCACCCTGCACAAAACTCAAATACAAGTGGATCAAAGACCTCAACATAAACCCAGACATTCTGAACTTGATAGAAAAGAAAGTGAGAAATACCCTTCTACGATTTGGCACAGGCGACAACTTCCTAAATATAACACCAGTGGCACAGACACTAAGAACAACAATCACTAAGTGGATCTCCTGAAACTGAGAAGCATCTGTAAAGCCAAGAACACTGTCAATAGGACAAAATGACAGCCTACAGAACAGGAAAAGATTTTCATCAACCCTATAAGTGATAGAAGATTGATCTCTAAAATATATAAAGAACTCAAGAATCTAGAGCCCAAAACCTTGAATAACCCAATTAAAAAATGAGGTTCAGAACTAAAAAGGGAATTCTCAGCATAAGAATTACAAATGGCTGAAAGGCACTTGAAAAAGTGGTCATAATCTTTAGCCATCAGAGAAATGCAAATCAAAACAACTTTGAGATAACACCTGACACCTGTCAGATTGGCTAAGATAAAAGGCACAGATGACAGCCTATGCTGGAGAGGTTGCAGAGCAAGGGGAACACTCCTCCATTGTTGGTGGGAGTGTAAGCTTGTTCAGCCACTTTGGAATGCAGTATGGCGGTTTCTCAGAAAACTGGGAATCAATCTCCCCAAGGATCCAGCAATACAACTTCTGGATGTATAACCTAAAAACGCACAGTAATACTCTAAAGGCATTAGCTCAACTATGTTCATAACAGCATTATTTGTAATAGTAAGAACCTGGAAATCAAAGGCCATCATTTGCCTCTTGTTTCATTCCGAGGCACAGGCAGTCTTTCAGGTAGGTGAGCTTTTGCTTCGCTTTTGCTTCGCTTTTGCTTCGCTTTTGCTGGTTCCCCATGATTCCATCTGTCTTCTCTGTCATTCACCCTCTTTACAGTACTGCCCCTACTATGCTTCAAATCCTCAGGCATGTGCCTGGTTAAAGTTCTTGGCTTTGACATTTGCTTTGCCTGCAATGCTCTTTCCCAAGACATCTACTTAAATAAGTCCTTCATTTAGTTGCATGTTTATTGCCCTTGTTAAAATGTCTACACTGTTATATCTTACACTGTGATGTGCCCTCTCATTCACAATCCAACTCACATTTATGCTTTCTTTCATTTGTCCTTGTATTTCTTTCTTGTCTGACTATGCACATGTGCTCTGAAATTTATACATACTTTATATACCTTAATTATAAATTATTACTTATCATTATCAAAATTTAAGTTTTATAGGTCAGAGAATTTTCTTTGCATATTAAGCTCATAATGTATAGTAATCTTCATATTCTGGAATGAATGCCCATGTTACCCTTGGATTTACATGTTAGGGACTTGGTCCTCAGTGTGGCAATGTTAAAAGATTGCATAAGACTCTAGGAGGTAGAGGACACTTAGGAGGTGGTTCAGTCATTTGGGCCGAGATTAAGAAGGGATCAATATACTATCCAGGGTGCCCTGGTTAATCCCGGGAGTTATTGTTATATAAAGCAAGGTGGTCCTTCCTCATCTTTCTTGTTCACTTTTTAACAATGTATTTTCTATCTTTCACATGAAGTCTCCCACCTTAGCCTTTGTCATCATGTCCTCACGAGATGATGTACAAATAAATCTACTTAATTGTGGACCTTCAGGTCCAGAAAACTTTGAACTGAATAAATACATCTTCCTTATAAAGTATTATACTAGCTTCTAGTATTTTGTTTTCACAGCAGGAAATAAGTTCATGCATGCCCTTAGCATAGAGTAAATATTCAGTAATTATGGTAGAAACTTATGCAACTTCTCACATTTCCTGGAGAATCTGTTTCTCTCAAAAAGCTTGATACAGTTTGAGAAAACTCCTGCCTCTTCATATTCTTCTTAAACTTACATCATAAAGTCTTCTTTTCCATTAATTAGCTGAATTATAAATGTACCACCTATGTTTGATGAACTTCCCAGTGAGGCCCACTTGTTTGGAAAGTCAGAATGGAGCAATGACAAATCCCAGGAGAGAATGTCAAAAGTTCACTCTGCTCTACATCCATTGACATAAAGCCCCATAACCCCGGGCTGAGCTCATCACTTTTAAGCTTCTAAAGTCCCAAATTTTGGTCAAACAAAAACTGATTTGTAAAGTTTTTTATTTTGATTCCACATTTTTATAACCTGAAAAGTAATTTAAGTAAAATGTTCATTTGTCTCGTGATGAAGCATTACAAGTCTGACACTTTATTTTTTAGCAATAATATTTTGTAAACTCATGTAAGTTCAGTATTATTTTTTTAAAGTATATGTCAAGTGAATTGTAACCCCTTTACCTTTGTGTCATCAAGATTTGCTACATAATATAATTATAATAGGACTGTGGAAGAGACAGCAACCCTTTTAATTCTTTCATACTTCATCTTGGTTTTTATCTTTAGAGGCAAATACTGGTAGCAACACCACCATGACATTTACCATAGGAAACCTGTGATAAAGAGGAGGGAGGGATAGAGGGAGATTGACAGATATTTAGATATAAGTTAGATTTGAACCTATGCATTAAAGATTTACTATCTAATATCCAAATATTATATCCCATTATGGTTGCTTTTCTAATGTCTCAATAGATTATAGTTATTCAGGTGAGTGTGAGATAGGAACAGACACAGTGAATTTGGTGGGGTTTTTTTCAGTCATAAAACTTATGAAAATGACAATAGCTTTAGCTCCTCAGGCAGAGTCTGCCTCCTGTGTGCATACCACTGTCTTTGCCACAGACTGCATAGAGTACAGACTATATCCAAGTTGTCATTAATCATTACATTCAAGATACTTTGGGGGCCATGGGATATTACACTTCCTACCATTTGCCACCAGCAGAGTGCAGGGTAGCAACAGTTCCTGCAGGGTAGCAATCAGTGCAAAGGATGCCTAAGTGCATCCAACATTCGGAATTAATACGGAAAGGTTCCCAAAGACAGTTTGGGTCCTCAATTAGTACATGAAAGCCAAAGATGAGCCCAGCTGCTCTACCAGGCTCCAGGCTCTGAGAGCAACTGTTCAGGAGCAGGAGACATATTGGATAGTACATTTAAAAAATCCCTAAAAGGAATCATCATATTTGGATCAGCAAACAGGACAGCCTGCCAAATGCATTCTGAAATGAAAGTTATGTTTTATGTGTTCATAGCTTTTTGTTTTGTTTTGTTTTTACCCTTTAGAAACGGCTTTCCACAAAATTATTGGCAAAGAAACAAAATAAATTATGTTTACCCAGGTGAAAGCAGAGTAAAGAAGGATGGAAATGCTAAACTTTGTCAGTAAATTAGACTTTTGCCTGAATTTCACACACAAGATGTAAATATTTGAATTGTCTTTTGTAAGTGCAGTGATTCTAAAGAACTGCTTAGCAGGGAGAAAGGTGCAGTGTGTATTTAGTTCTGTTTGGCCATTTATAATTCACCATTTGGGGTGGTACATAGATGTGACCATCATTTTTTATCTAAGGATTTCTCTTTTCTGTTATTTTTTTCTGTGCATAAGCTTACAGAAGAGTCTTTCTATCCGTAACTATCCATGTAAACATCCTCTTTCACAGGTCCTCACATTTATCTCAACACTTGGCAACTTAGTATTTTCTTCAATTAAGCCTAACTCTTCACTGTTTTCACAAAAAAAAGGTTTGCAGTTGGAGAGACACATTTTCATTTTAATACCCCTGCAGCCATCACCTTTCAAAGTTTCAAAGGCCCATTTACCAAAGAGTGGTCATACACATTTTGTTTCAGAATTGGTTGGGACAATATGTGAGTTAAAACACATCTAGCTCCTAGTACTCAGAGAATAGCCTCATTAGATGTGAACCCTCACCTTTCACCCTAAAACCTGTCTTGGCTGAGGTTCCATTTATTTTAGTAACTTTCTAGATCTATCCAGGTTTTGCGTGCTCCTTCTTTCTCCCATCAGTTGTCATTTCAAACATCGATGCTTTGTTTCCCTTATGATATCATTTCTCTGAGTAATATCTTAACTACCTTAAGTTCCCTTTTACATTTCCTGTTTTGACTCACATGTAATAGGGATGAAGCAGTGAGTAAGGTATATACAGGTAACAAACATTGATAATTGTAAGTACCATCAGCCTAGGTTTTCTCTAGACAGTGGAAATGGTCACTGTCAATGTTTAGAACTTGAGGTCAGCCTTGATTCTGACCCTCCTTCACACTTACCCCAGATGCTCTATTTCATAAACATGTTTCAATGCTCACAAGCTAACCTCACCTCCATATTTACTCTTCTCCCTTTTTCATGACAGCTACATTTTTTTCCATTTTCTTTTGTTTTTTTTTAAAAGATGATAAGCACTTTTCCTTTTTTTTCTTTTTTTTATTATTATGAATAAAGAAGTCACACTTTCTATCCTTGTATATCCTTATTGAAAGTCCCTTCCCACTCCCACCACATCAGGTCATTCTCTCTTCTCCACATCTCCACATTCCCCCCATGGGCAGGCAGTCCTAAGGTCCCAAGGTCCCAATATTGCTTAGTTCAGCCTGGCAAACAGCCACACTCTTTTATTCTAAGATCAAAGACTGGCATTGCAGGTGGCGTGGAAATAGGTGGTGGAGTGCTGGCCATACAAGAAAGAAGACTCGTCCAGATGTCTGTAACTGCAGTACTGGGAAAGCAGAGGCAGGTAGATCCTCAAAGCTCACTGAGTAGCCAATGTACCAACTGTGTGAGCTCCAGATTACGTTAGAGAATCTGTTTCAAAAACTTAGGTGAAGAGTGATCAAGAACAATACCCAGCCAATACTGAATTTTAATGTTAGCATTCACAGATGTGTGCATTCACACACACACACACACACACACACACACACACACACACACACAGAGAGAGAGAGAGAGAGAGAGAGAGAGAGAGAGAGAGAGAGAGAGAGAGAGAATTAAAACAAATTTATAAATTGGTAAATGGAAACAAAGCTGGTGGGAAGGGGGATGGCAATAGCCTCTGCTGGGCATCAATGCAATGGGTCCCAAGCAGCCCTGTTAAAGAAGGAACCAGAGAGCAATGGGGATGGCCGAGATTGAGCATGACAAGGAGACCCAAATTGGAGAAGAAAACAAAGCCACTCTATTATGGGGCAAGGTTCTTGTCTTTTTGACTTTTCATACTCAGCAGTCTCCACTTTTCTCTGAAGAGCTTTAAGAAGGATGCCTAGAAACTCACAGATACAGCTTTAAGCTTCCGTTTTGAGTAAAAACTGATTATCTTACTGTAGCCTTTTTTATCATTTTTAAAATATAATCTTAATATACTTCATTATTAAGTGTAGTTATACTTATAGTATACTTAGTAGAGTTCGTTCTTAGTACCTGGATCTAATATTTAAAATCAAATATTTTGGTTATTTATATCATATTTGCTGTTTCCTGCCAAGCTCCCACCAAAGCACATGATTTATTTGTGCTAATTATCAATAACAATTAAAATATAAAGCAATAATGAAGAAACTTCCAAGCAAGGTCAGAAATTTGTAAAAGTAGAGGCTGAATCCTAGAGATAAAACCCACTACTCTAATTTAGAATAATGCATAAGAGTTTGTGTGTGTGTGTGTGTGTGTGTGTGTGTGTGTGTGTGTGTGTGTGTGTGCGTGCGTGTGTGTGTGTGTTAGCCTGGGGAAAAAACTTGAAAGGTTACTTCTGATATACCACAGAAAAATTCACAAAGTTTTTCATTGTTTTAAACTTTTTTTTTTAAAGGAAGTGTCACATGTAGATAAGAGGATATGCGCGTGAAGATAGCAAGATGTTTAGTATCAAAACAGGCATTAATAATTGAGAAAGACAAAAATAGGGTTATGATAAAACAAAAAAGATGATAAGGGAACTGAAAGCAGACAATAGACTTTATGCAGCCTCAAAAACCAGCTTGTTTAAAGTGCTAACTGGCCAGTTTCTGTGGGAGAATAGAATGATGTAAGTAGAGTGGCAAGACTCCTTCCCTCCAGTGTGCTTATCTTTTGGCATATGATGAGGCATTCCCTTAGGCCACATTCTCAGCTTCCACAACTGATATCTAGCACAAAGGAAAACTAGGGTAAAAAGCTAGGAACGATCCTTCCACCTCTTGTGTGGGATATTTGGCCTCCATCATATCATATATCAGTACCATGCCTCCTAGTACTACTGACTAGCAAAGGTATCTCCAGATATCACCAAATAAAATAAGTTCACCGTCAGCCCTAGTTGAGGACCATTGTTTTAAGAGACTCATCTCTCATGATTTCATATCCTAGGTTCTTTGTGTTATTTGTCACAGTCTAATTAAGAATAAGAAAGAAATTTATAAAACAGAAAATTGTTACATTTTTGACATAAGAGCAATGCTTCAATATTTGATAAAAAGCAATGTAAGAAATCCAATGCTATCTACAATTTCTGGATGAGCTGCAGTTCTGACTTGTTTAATGTCATATTGTCTTACTGACTCAATCTTCTCTCTTCTAAATCATTCAAATGTAACAAATGGAGACATTATAACATTCAATTAAAATAGAATTGATGGGTTTGTTTTAAAGGTTTATTTCATTAAAGATTAGAGGTTTATTATTTTTAGTATGCACACACATGCCCACACATCTGGATGGTGCCTCTAAGACATGGAACATTTCTGGGAAGGGACTGGCTCAGGAGTTCACATCCTTCATGAAGTCCCATAGTGACAACTCTGGATGTCCTATGTAATCAACTATGTGGCACATTCTAAAATACTTCCATCTGGAAGTACAATAGATGTAGAATACCCTTTTCCAGTTCTTTTTCTCAAAGGAAGTATTTCTTTTAGAAACTAGGAAGCTGTTTATTCCCCTGATCTAGTAGTTTATGAACAAAGCATTTGCTGTGTGTGCCCTTGACACTGATTATCCATATAAAAGAAGATCAAGCATCTTTTGTGAGCTTACCTGACAGGACATCTAGAGATGTCAAGCAGATTTGAATGGTCCTCTCTTGAACTACATTGTAAAGACATTGGAGGAAAATGCTAGAGAATATATTACCTTCACCCCCATTGCTGAAGAAAGGGCATCAGAAATACAGTTAGGATGTACAATGTGTCTCATGAGCATCCAGGATAAATGTGCTAGCATCTAGATAAAAGAATAGAGAGGAACATACTCCCAGAGTGCTCGTAACATGCTACTATGAGGTGACTTTGTAGTTTGTTTTATTGCGGAGTTACCCAAACAATTATGATTTTGCCTGGAGTTCCTGAATAAACACAGTCATAGGCAACATTATTTGATAAGCCTTCTCATTGCCTTATCATGATCACTCAGATGAAGCTCACACAAGAATGGACAGTCATTTTAACTAAATGTACAAGTGACTAAAAATTCAGGTATGTTGAAAAGGAGAATATAAAGAGAGAGAGAGAAAGAGAACAATCTGATTCCCTTATCTACTTCAGGGTTTGTCATAGCCAGTGTTATCAGGAACCTAAGGAAGAGATTAAAGCTCAATTAATTTGAATCCTGAACAGTTTGGTGTGTGTGTGTGTGTGTGTGTGTGTGTGTGTGTGTGTTTGTGTGTGTGTGTGTGTGTGTGTAAAAATAAAATATGAAACAAAGGGAATGTAACTAATTTCAAGGTATTTCTTCATGTTATGCTCTTGGAGAATGTTTGTTGGTCAATGTATATATGCCTTTATTTTATTTATTAAAAAAAAAATAGTGTAGCCAGTACAGCTCTAGGCTTTAATGTCTTTGAAAAAAAACCCAACAACAATAAAACTCTCTTCTCTGTATATAAGTCTCAAATCAGAATTCAGGTTCTCATCAATCCCAAGCCTGCCAATAAGCAATCATTTTCTTTCATTATTTTCACAAAGATTTTGGCCCCTATAATTTGATGATAACAATGGATTATCAAGTTGCACTTTACAACAACTTGGCATTATTGTGTTATGATAGTGAATAATCAGGACAGTTGGGAGCAGGTTACAAGGAAGAGATGGCACTAGGCTTAGGAAGGGCTAGACAAAAGAATACAAGAATATCTTTTTAAGTATGAGAGAGGAAGTCTAGCCAAATAGCACATGCAATGGAATAGATTCAGCAAGTAAAACTATGAGCAAATAAAAATTTTAGAAGTATCAGCATAGGACAAGTGTTCAGGTTTTCCTGAAGGAGGCAGAGCCTTGGGGAATCTCAGAAGGTTATTGCAGAATAGCATTATGGGATAAAAATGGTCATTTTAGAATTTTAGTTATGTGTGAGGAGAAGAATCGTCTTGCTTAGGGAAGAAGAGGAGAGAATAAAAGTAAAGACAGAAGACATTCATGTGTAAATCCAAAACAGAGCCAAGGTGAAAGTACTGATTGTCTGTTTTCTGATGGGCATGCTCAGATGAGTACCAGCTAGTGGGATATAGGATTGGAGGGGTTTGCAATTTTATACTGCATTTGCAGTAGAACAATGAATAATAATTCTCCAAGAGATAAAGTGCTTGTTGAACTGGACCATGGCAGATTGTTTTCTGAAGTTTATAGTTAAGAAAAAGTGGATTTGAAACATGACCAGGAGTTTCCAAGATGCCATTGAGAGGGAGGATTTTCTAAAATATAATGAAAAGATGCAGGAACATATAAGCTAAACCAGGAGAAGTCAGAAGTTCGGGAGCTAGGTTGAGAGATGGCCTAGCAACTCAGAGCACTTGCTGCTCTTGCAAAGAATTCAAGTTTGGTTTCCTGCACCCATGTCCAGTTGCTTACTACTACCCCACCCATAGCTTCCAGGAGTCCAACCTTGCCAACAATGAGGCCATCCCAGCTGTTGGAGATTGTATGCAACAGTGGTTTCAGATGTCACAGTCCATAATACCCAATCCTGGGTTAGTGTCAGCCAGTATGTTGAGCAGGTATGAAGGTCACAACCACACAGTAAGGAAAAATGATGATTTTAGATACATGTTCTCTGAAACTTCAGACTCTCAATACCTGGAGAGCCCAGGTGAAAGACTCATCTCTATGTCTATTTCCCCTTGGTAAGTTGGTGTAGCTTTTGATGTTTTTCCTGTAGCATCATTGATAAACTTAAATGAGTAAATATTGGATGCATATTATCTTTGTTTAAACACTGGCTGGGACAGAAGAGGAACTCAATCAGTACCAGCCAGGGTCCATGCTCATAACTAAAATGCTGTAAGAAACAGGTCAATGAAGAAAAAAAAATTACTCTTTTGGTAATTAAGCTGGCCTTGATTTATCCTTTCAAGCAATGAATTTCTGAATTAGAGAAGAAAAAGATGGATAGGTAAGGTACTTCAAAGCACTGCTGGTAATTGTTAAATCATTACATATGCCAGGACAAGATGGAGGGCAAAATTAAATTTTTCTTTCACAGCTTTGAACTTGGGTAATTAGAAGAATGATTTTACCATTGATATCAGTGTGTTACAAAGATTTCTCAATAGTACCTGACCTCAAGGTTATTGGAGCTGTAAGCTGGAAAATTAATGTAAGAGATAGTGATAGGCAAAGTATAATCTTTCAAGAGAATTATCTATTAACATAGACTTCATCATTGTCTTCATGATGAGAGATACATCTGCATAGACAAAGAGCCTCATTTTCTCCAGCATTTCACTGTCCCAGAAGGGAGCCGATTAAGCAGGGTAAGCTCAATGGAGGGGTCAGGTAACAGTGGCAGCTAAACTCCCAAGACACTCCTAATTTTTACCTGACTGTTCACAGGGGCTTCTGTTTTCAGATGAGCTAGGCATCTTTCAGCGCTTCTAGTTCCATAGTATGCAAAGCATCATAGGTGTCAAATCCTTGTTCCTGAGATCATGAATATGGTGTCATCCATGCTGACTTAAGTCTAAGAGCCTGAGAGTTTGGGTACATTTTTCTATGCTATGTTTCACTTCCTATTCCACTTCCCTCTAATAAACTATATTTTATTTATTCTTGAGTTTATGTATGCAAATAAGTGGTAGGTATCTAGTGATACAGAGGAAAGAAGAAAGCAAAGGATTGCTTGGAACAGCCCAAAATGGATTGACAAAGGCATTCCAGCGTTTGAGATGGCAACATCCATGTTAAAAGAGGTCACCAATATTCATGGCCAATAGTATTTTTGCTGCCTAGGCTTAAGTTTATAGTGTGAGGGTTAAACATATAATGGTAAGGAATGAGAGAGGGTGGTGAAGCCTACAGGGAACACAGAGGTGAGCCTGCTCCAGTGTCCAAAAATGGAAACTTGAGAACAGTCTTTATAAGAGTAACAAGACTCAGCTTCTACACAGAGGCTCCTCACTTAGTATGCAGTTTCTGAATGGATTCCAGAGAGACTTGAAGTGCTAAAAAATACCTCTGAAGAGCTTATATCAATAGTAAAAGTAGATGTAAAATGCACATTATCAACATATTTCAAGAAATGTGTGTTATAGCAATAATATGAACTGAATTTTAATTGTGGAAATTGGATGATGAGGATTAAGTGGAAAAATAGCATCTGGAGAAGAGAAAGAAGACTCAGAAGCAATGCAGAGGTTTGGTCATCACACAAAAGGTCCATCCAAAGGACACACAAATTGAATCCTAGCTCAAGGTAGAGCCAGACACAGATCCAGTTCCTGTCATCATGCTAGCTCAGAGGAGCTTCTTTCTAAATCAGATTATGTGGCTCACCATCTCCAGTATATTTCTTCAAATTCATTTTTTTATGTACATAGGAGAGAGATAAGGAAATTGTATATATCCAGGTGAGTATACCATTATAGGCATCTAGAAGATCATTCTTTTACAGATTTTCATCAATTTCTAGGTTCTCCAGCCTTTTAACCAGATCAGTAGGAAACCTTCATCCCAATCAGGCACATTTCTACAAGTTAATGTCACATATTAATAGGTTACCAATCCACATGCTTTTTAGAAAGGAAGAAGATCATAGGTGCTCATAATACATAGTCAGAATTATCTAATCAAGTCAGTTCTTCTGAAGCATCTCTTATCTTGAGGTTAATTAGGAGACTGGAGCCCCAGGAAAAGGAAATTCTCCACCAAAGACTCTGCTATTTTGCTTCTGACTCCGCAAACCAATAACTCCAAATGGCTTCATACCTGCCCACTATCAACATTTCTAAGTTCTCCATCTCTAAGATACTCAAGAATTAAACTTGACTAAGATGTCTTTCTTTTGTATACATCTGCATTGCTTGAGTTCATGATTGCTAATCTCATTTGAAAAAAAAAATCAAATTTTATTCTATAAAATAATTTTAGTAATTGGGAATTTCATTTTTATCCTATTCAATTCATTCCCCTCCCTGAACTCAGCCGATATTCACCTCTTATTTGTGTTCTATTCTTTTAAACTCATTGAGTCCAATTAGTACTGCCTATAGACACTTGGGTGTGTGGCCATTCAAAGAAGCATGGTAGACCTACGAAAGGCCATATCCTTAAAAAACAAAAACAAAAACAACAAAACAAAAACCCTCACTCTACCTACAGTTATCAATGACCAATATTTCCTAAGCTGGTTATCATGAGACCTACAGCAGGACAAGGGGTAGAGAAGGAGACTCTGGAGTGGAGTGCTTAGCCCTAAGTGGGAACATCTATACCATATCCCTCAAGGATCAGGGATTATGAGGAAGAGAGAATGCAAAGACTGAAAATCATAGGTGGGATGATAAAATGAAGTGGTGATTGCTGGACAGAACAAGGCAGTGGAACACATGGGTTCACAGCTATTTTAACAGCAAACACATGACCCATGCAAACTCAAGCCAGACAAAATTTCAGTTTAAGGAATAACAAGAAGAAATGGTCTCAGCATATTTAATTTTCTTTGATGCCTTTTCTCATTTTTTATTTTGCTTATTCTTGGAAGATCTTCAGCCGCATGACTATACTTAACTTCTACATTTCTGGACTTTGCATTTTTCCTGACCTTCATTCATTTATACCCTCCTACTTTTAATAGACATATAGAATTTGTTTTGCTTTGTTTAGTCATTTTCACACTTAACTAAAACTTTTACATGACCTAGTTAAAATCAGCAGTTTCCCTCATTGGAGTTAATTTATATTTTTATTCTTTTTGCAATTTAAAAACTTACACATGTTTTATTTAACATCTCTGCAAAAAGGAAAGTAATTATTCTTCCAATCCTATAGAAATTAGAATGAGTATGACAACCTGGGGTATGACTATTAATTGAATCCTTTGCTGTGTGAATAATAAGTCAATGGCTAATATCATAAAACTCCCCCAGACTTTTTCCCCTTTTTTTCTCATCTTGGTATATAATTGCATCTATTGTGAAAAACATACAAGCATGCAATAAAGAATAATTAAAAGTAAGTTTCTATGCATCTACTGCAAGAACAGCACAGGAGCAGTAGATGTCCAGACATCATAGGAAGGTGCTAGGGTGAAGTTAGCCAGCAGCTAGAGACCATTTGCTCAAACCTTTTTACCTGATGCTATGTGGCTCTCACAAGTCTATTGTGAAGTGCTGAAAAAACATCAGCAATCCTTACTGTGGATATGTCCAAAATACATCTACATTTATATCTATAGGTCTATGTATGCATCCATGTGCTAATCATAGCACAGTGCTCCATGCATTCCCCTTCACCTGGCCTCCATCTCTCTATGTATATCATGCTGGTGTCAAACTTGAAATATTTCTAGCTGATATTATAAGTATGTACCACTATGTTTGGCATTGGAAATCATTTTAAAGTATTTATTAACTATGGATTAAAGTTGAATTTTGTAACAAAATATGTTATTAATTTCTTATTAACTTTTATATAAAGCAGTCTTATATAACTCATTTGAAATGTATGAAATACTTATTTAAGTTTATTATAGTTTTAAATTTTCAATTAAAATATAATTGCATCATTTCAACTTCACTTTCCTTCCAGCTCCTCTCAGGCCCACTTAAATTTATGACCTTTTTTCTTAATTGTTGTTATATATGCACATAAATATATAAACCTATTTTGCTGGGTCCTGTTAGTATTGCCTGTATCTACATGATTTTAGGGCTGACTAACTGGTACTACGTAAGCAATTAGTGAGATCATCCCTGAGAACGGATAATTCTCCCTCTACATTATTTTTAAATCACATTTTATTTACTTTTATGTGTAAATATGTACACATATATGCCATAACATGCACATGGATATCAGAGAACAGAGTGTAGAATTCTATTCTTTCCTTCCACCATGTGGGTGTTGAGGCTGCCAGAATCAGCAGCAGGTGCTGTATCCTCTGAGCCATCTCACAGGCCCTACTATTTTAATGTGTTAGGTGTTATAATGTTCTTGGGGATTGGTGAAGCTTGAAATCATAGAATGGATAAGCCATTGGCAGTAAAAAATTAAACACAAAATCTATTTCATGAGAGACATGTGAACTTGGGAAACAAATCACTAGTGTGGAAAGAAATGCTAATGGTTGCCTACCTCTTCAAATGTTTGCAAAAGTGAAGAAAAGGGTGCTTTGCTGCTTGATTGTGCCATGATTGGTCCCCAGGAAATGAATATTCTCAGATTGTACTGGGAGCGCCACAGCACTCCTCAGGTGCTCTAGGCAGACACCAGATGAATAAACCCTCTGTTCTTTCTACAACATACCCAGATGGAACTCAAAGTTTTCCAAAGAAATTTAACTAAGAAAGACAAGTAAATGAAACAGGGCTACAAAAGATGTTCTCTGGAGAATGAAATACAAACAAAGGTGATGCTTGCAGAATTTACATTTCTGAGGTGGTTTAGATTCTGAACTATCATTCTGTAATTGAAGCAAAATCTACATGGACAGAACAAGGAACCTTGCCTACTGGAGATGAGCCAAACAGCTGGCCTAGAGCAGAGAATATGCAGAATGTCTCATGCATAGAGATTGACCTCCTTTTAAATAATAAGTAAGAGAAGTCATTAAGAGAAATCACATTGACTTTATATACATGTTCTGACAAATCTTATTTTATGACTTTATGATTTTATTATTATTGGACACTATGATGATTACTTATTATTCTGAAAATTGGTTCACATTTGGTTTTGTAACATTGAGGTATTTTGAAATAAAAATTTTTATTTCAAATGTCTGGTAAGTCTAGAGGGATATAATTAATAGTTATTTTTTATTTCACATTTTGCTATCCATATAAAGTTTTACTATCATTTCTAGGAGCTACATCTAATTTTCTAAAATAAAAAATGGAATAAAGAACTGGAGAGACATCAAGCTTTTAAACTTTCCAACTCATCCAATTATATGGCAGATGTGTAGGTCTGTGTTGGCCAAAGTGTACTAAGGGAATTTAAATCATTGTAGGGGGTCATGAAAATTATTTTAATGAGCAAATGAAAATAAAAACAATTATAGCATACTTAAAATATCAAGATTAATTTCATTATATAAAACATTGAGTCAATAGATATCATGTGTGACATAAGGTACTTTCTTACTATGCTTTGATCCAACCATCCAGAAATCACAAGTCATTAGTTCTAACTAATCTAGAACTCTGGTTACAAAGAAAAAATTAAAAGATTACCTAGAGGGAACAGATGTTGCCCCATAAGCCTTTTTTAGAAGTACTCCCCCACAATTCTTACTATTTGTTCCTAAAAGTAAAGCACAAACATGTATTCACGCATCAGTAAATACTATTTTTATTTTTTTAAGTAATATAGTAGACAGTTTTTCTAAAATTGACTTTGAAACTTAGAAAATATTGCCATGGAAAGACAACTTAACCTAAAAACTTGAGGTCAATCAAAGTTTGCTTAAATTAACATATTGAATATTTTGGCAAAGATTATCCTGAACAAAAAAGAGTCATCAGGACTCAGAGGAAAGAAAAGGTGCAAGAAGAATGTGAAGCATATAGATTATCCTTTTTTGCTGTAAGATTTACTCTAAATCAATGCTCTAGAACTGTTTTGTAAAAGACAGAACAAAGGGGATTTGAATCAACTGGTTACCTTTACCCTGAATGTGGAATATATTAACTAAAATCAGAAAGAAGTTACAAGCATTCAAAAACAGTATCTGAGAAACTCTGAATTGACCTCTTAGAGCCCTCTCTGTATGTGTCCAACAAAATGCTATTGGTAGGTATTTTTCTCTTATAGATTTCTTGTATTTAAAAATGTTTGCAACCAACGGTATTTTGAAAATGCAGCACAATGAATTGATCTCCTTCAATTCTCATGCTGGTAATCGTAGAAGCACTGTGATCCGTGTTTAGGACCTTTGTTAAACCTAACAACAGTGCTATGGGCTCCTTTCTCACTGTTCAGTGGCTTGTCTTCTTTTCTTTTTTAAAAATATTTAATTATTTTTTTATTGAATTGGTGTTTTGCCTGCATGCACAACTGTGTAAGGGTGTCAGATCTTGAAATTACGGATAGTTGTTAGCTGCCATGAGGATGCTAGCAATTGAACTCAGGTCCTCCGGAACAACAGTCAGTGTTCTTAACAGCTCAGCCATTTCTCCAGCCCCCCCCCCCAGTGGCTTGTTTTCTTAACTACATTTGTGAGATGATGATGAAATGGCATTCTATAAAAATGATCCGAAAAAAAGTTTCAACATTGTAAATTTTAAAATTATTTTCTTTTAGATCTTTAATGTGTGTATGCATTCTTGTGTGTGAGTGTTCACATTCATGTGTGCACGTGTTGTACATAGGTCAATGTCAGCTGTCTTCTTTGATTGTTCTCCATATGATATCTTGAGAAAAAAATCTGCCACTGCAGCAGAAGCTTGCCAATTGGCCCCATTGGTTGGCTAGCAAGCCCTAGGGATCCTCCTGTTCTGTATCCCCATCACTATCACTAAGTACTTAGCCACCATCAAACCTGGCTTTTGCATAAGTATTTGGAATCTGATCAGTTCATGTTTCATGGTAGGCATTTTTACCATTAGCTGGATGCAATGTGTTTTTAATGGCAATCTTTCTGTTTACAGACACTTGCTTTTCTAAAATGTGTGTGACCATAATATGACCTTCGGTCTTAGTATATGTATAGGGAAAATATATATTTGAAACACTGCACTGAGCTAAGAGTAAGACTTAAAATATTTAGATATTTATCAGTTTCCTTCAAGTTATACAATTTTTGGCTAAATTGGAAAATACTATTAACTCCATTTTTCTATATTAAAAAATCTATTAAAGTTAATTGGCTGAATTTACAAAGTACCAGTTATTTTTCTGTGAATGGATGTTTATTTATACACTGTTTTAGATTGATTCTTTTATTAAGTCTTTGTTACTCAACATCACTTAAGTTAGATAACATCTTGAAGACCCAAGTTAGACTATGTCAAAGGAACAAGTTTATTAATGGCTGTGTGAAGATATTACTACTTCAAATACAAGTAGTTGGTTACATGGAAACACATGAGCAAATTAGTTTGCTTATATAGTACCAGGAGGGAAGACTATATGCCAGCACTCTTAAGTGTTTAGCCATTAGAAAAGAGCCTTTAATCCTGACAAGAGATTGCTTTCCAGTTGTATACATCATTTATAAATATATATTTGCTTTAATCTTATTCTGGGCCTCTAGATATTTCTCATCTACTCTGAATTTCCCCAGCTAAGCTAACCAGAAAAAATGATAAAAAAATGATTGATCCATCATTTTAACTGATTGTGTGGGAAAAATTAAAAATATGATCATGTAAAATCAGAATATAGGCAGGGATATCATGCCATTTCAATAATCCACAAGCAGTCCTTCAGAACAGTTATCAGGTGGAAAGGTGACATCCACTATGAAGAGATAGGCTCCTTCTGCAGAATGTCTGACTTAGGGCTAGTTCAAAGAGTAAATTCTGAACTTGAGAACCATTCCTGGAACATCTCTTCAGAAGATATGGAAACTCAAGATACAGGAAGACTATGTATGGCTCTAGCCCTGCAGGAGCTTGAAGCCTATAATGGGGATGAAGAAATGAGATAAAATAATTCAGGGTGTTAGAAAGTATGTCAGGTGTCTGCAAAAATACTTACAGAATGATCATGTTCTATTCTAAAATGCAAAGGAAGTCACACATCTGGTTTATCTGTCATGACCTCCTTGCTTTGTAATTGGTAGATCTGTTCTAAGTGCTCAGTAAATGCTACTTTGTTCTCTCCAGCCTATATCTGAATTGTTATTTAAAAGTTAAACATCATTGGTTTCTCCATTCCATGTGGACAATATAGGCAGCTGCTTCATTCTCCTGCTGCTATCCTGGAGTGTTTCCTGAAATCATTAGTTAAGACAAAGTCTTCTATTTCTGTTACTTTTGATTGATATTTTGTATACCACAGTAGCATGAATACATCAATGAATAACTAGAGAAACATGGCTAAAAGTGTAATTTATTACTATTTCAACTTGAACCTAGTTTTTTTTGGGGGGGGTAATAACATCTCATTTTCTGTGTCATCTCTCCTGATAACACAGTAATCTCAGAGCACGCCAGGACTACTACTTCTCATCTTACAGTATTTTCTAAGCTTCATATTATGACATCGTAACAATGCCCATTTAAAACAGTGCCAGATACAGACAAACCCCCCTTTCCTCAAACATATATACTTCACTATTCTGTTTTGTATTTACTTCTTGTTTACTTTTTTCTAACAACAAATAAACATCTAGAAGTATCACTTTGGAGTTTTATAGAGGCAGTTAAGCATTATTTTAAAGTGATATTAAATTAATATAATCTTATATCCATTATTAAAAGCTATTTGAATGCTTTTGAGGGCAAAATGTATCAAATACTGTCATGTCACTAAAACTATTATTA
The DNA here is from genome assembly GCA_004025045.1 of Sigmodon hispidus. NCBI lineage: Eukaryota > Metazoa > Chordata > Mammalia > Rodentia > Cricetidae > Sigmodon > Sigmodon hispidus. Next base: position 69,980 of record PVIH01003156.1, on the reverse strand, counting down.
GATTTTACATATAAAATATGCATGCTGAGGAATAGCTACTATTTTCAACTACATAAGATGTAGCATATTTAAAGTTTAGAACATTCATGTGGTATGATTTAAAGCCAATCAAACAGCTTCCTAGTCCACACCCTAAGCTCAGCATTTCTCTTAAGCAGAATATAGTGTAATTAAGAAATAGTATTAAATTCAAAATGGAAAGTATAATCATGAACTTGTAGTATCAATAAAATTTTAAAAAGAGAGAGAGAGAAGGAGAGAGAGAAGAAAAAAGAAAAAAGGTAAAGAGTCTTCACTTTGGGACTGTCAACAGCAGTTTCTGAAGCAGAAGTCAAAGAGATGCCACTGACCTGAGGAGATGTCAATCTGGCTTGTCTTGGTCTGTGTAGTGTTGATGTGAACTCCCACTTTGCTCTCCACAAGGTCAATCTCCACATTGCCTAAGTTATCTGCCAAGTGACTGAAGAGCAGGAGACCACTGGGATTCCAAGTCCTGAACTGGAAACTGACCGAGAACAGGTCCTGATTAGGCCGACCAGGTACCTCCAGATAGCTTGTAGCATTGAAGAAGACTGGTACTGTGTAGGGCTCCACACATGAGAAACTTAGATTCCCCTAGAAGCAAAAAAAAAAAAAAAAAATCTATGTGAATCTGCTGATAAAGAGATGGTTTTACAAATATTCAAGAAGTGATGAGGCCTGTACCAAACTTAAGGGCTAGCATATCAGCCTGATTTTGTAAGAGCATAGATGTGATGGCACTTTCTGGAGTGTTATACCTAATAAGCAATAGGTGAACTCTTATTTCAGAGTGTAGCAAGCAATGCCAGCCAGGAGATGGACAGGTTAGTAGTCTGCTGATATGGGGAGACCACAATGGTCTTCCTCCTTAATCTTATCATCATATTTTAAGGACTTTGATTACATTATTACCTCTATATCACTCCTTAAATTACATATATCTAATTTATATGTGTATTTATATATATATATGTAATTTAATGGTGTGGGTGTGAGAAGGAAAGGGAATCTGAGTGAATTTCACTGAAATAACAGCCACTAACGTATTTGAACAAATTTCTTATAAAATGTTAACTTTGTAGGGATGGTAACAGAATGTTCTATTTCATAACTTTTCCTAATGTTTTCAGCACACAAACATTATTCTGTGGCTGCTTACAAGTAATTTGTTAAAACATAATATACTTGTAGATGGCTTATACTTTGTAAAATATTTTGGCTATTCAAAGGCTTTTCTAGTTTCAATAGACTTTGTTGTTAAGGTTGCTTTAGTAATGAGCCCCATGGTTGGTGCTCTATAGTCTGAGTACCAATTGTATACATTTCAGGTCCAACACTGAATTAACATTTTACTCTTTAAATGCAAATAATGGAAATGTTATCGCAATGCTTTGCATTTTATACTTTTTTCCTAAGGCATCGATTTCTGTGAACAGTGAAAAGAACTCTATGACGTTATAACCAAAGCTTAAATACTTAGAAACTGAGTGTGTGTGTGTGTGTGTGTGTGTGTGTGTGTGTGTGTGTATGTATGTGTGGGAGAGAGACAGAGAGACAGAGAGAGACAGAGAGAGACAGAGAGAGAGAGAAAGCATATAATATATAGACTGTGTCTGCTAATGGAAATGAGTAGTATGTGATATGTATGTCTGTATGTGTTTTTATATAACCATAGTATGTGGTATATAAACACATAGTATATTGTTTTGTGCACAGAATATAGAGTATGTGTGCTTGTAGGTATATTGCTATATAAATGCATATATGCTTGTATGTATATATTATGTACAACTCTTTATGTATTATTGTATGTGGCATATGTGTGAATAGTACATTGTTTATGTTTGATACTATGTGCTATATGTGTTTATGCCTTGCAAAGCATGTGTGGTATGTATATGCTTATACAAATATTACATTGTGTTTATTGATCAGTAATTATGGATAATATATGACATATGTGTTTGGTTGTTTGGATTGGAATGAGCCCATACGCTCATATAATTAAATGAGTTAGTCACCAGAGAATGCAACTGTTTAAAATGATTAGAAAGATTGGGAGGTGTGGCCTAGTGAAGGAATTATGTCACTGAGGGTGGATGATGAGGTTTCAAAAGCCTATGCCAGGCTCAGTGTCTCCCTCTTTTCTTCTGCCTACAGGTCAAGACGTAGTTCTCAGTTAATGCTTCAGCACCAAGCTCCCCACCATGATGTTTGACTAAGCCTCTAAAACTGTAAGTGGGATTATAGGGAAACCCCATGATAAACATTTGTTATTATATTTTTGACCACCTAGCCATACATAGAGACACAGGCTACTGAAGCATCCTCATTATTCGGTCTTCTTCAAAAAAATCTAAAACCAATCTTCATGGGATTTAGTAGAAACTCAGTATGAGCTTTTGTGACTCACTCTTTTTTCCCCAAAAAGCAAAAGTTATTTTTATTTAATCCATTATTTAGCTATTACTTTGATACCTCTTTTATATAACCTGAATATTTTTCTATGATAATTCCATTTATGTATGTAATTCATTCTGGTTACCGTCCCCATCTTGTCTAATATCCTTCCACTCCTGTCCTCCTGTTCTCTTTCTTATGAGTCTTACATGGACAGTTTAAAACCACTCGGCACAAAGGCTGTCTTGACTCAAAGTCAATGTGTATTCTGAGTATGTCCAGTATCTACACATTGTTAGGCAACATCTGTTTTATACTCTTGAACTGAATTCAAACAGTATGAAAAAGGCTAGATATTTGTTGATATCCATTGCCCCCCACCAAAAAAAAAAGTTCACGTGAATTTTGTAAATAGATCAATATTTTGGACTCTTACCACATTTGATGGCTCTAATTTTTTTCTTCGGGCAAGATCAGTGATGTTGACACCATTATAGTTGATGCTTTCCATACAACCCTTAAAATTCTTCCTATTACTGGTACTTGGCTTTCCAGAGAAAGGGATACCTCCAAATGTTATCTTTGAGAAAAAAAATGTAAATATTTATACTTTCTTATAACAAACTATACAAAGTTATAAATATAATCGACATCAGGCACCTTTATCTCAGTCAAAAATAAGCAAACATTATATCTTGCCTACAAAAGCTTTTGCTCATTATGTTGTGTTGCTACTAAAATGCATAATAAAATCATTAATTCCAATGATTAGATTATAACTTGACCAATAAAAATAGCAAACTTCCCTTGCTGTTTTTAAACACCAAAGGCATTTTATAAATTGTCTTGAGACTGTTTTAAAATTATTTTATCTAGCAACTTTATTTTATCAAGGAATATTAAAACTATATATTTATATTTATCACTCAAAGACATGTTACCAATAAATGCCTCTAGTAATCTCAAGACAACTAGTGCTAATATAATAAGCTGATAACAGTGTAACCTAAAGCAAGGAATATTGTATTTACTCTATGTGGACTTTGTAAAGTCTAATGACTGTTTGACTCTGAGGTTCATTAGAATTATTTTGTGTATAGAAAAGAGCTGAACAATACCTTGTGTATGGATTAGGGACTTTGTGGGGCATGGGGAGTGTAAGTTGAGCAGTCAAGGTTTATAAATTTTATAGAACTTGCAGACTTTAGGGACAACACCAATCCTCTTTAATGTTCTCCTCTGGGTATCATTCTTATAGGGGATATTTTTTTTCCTCATCCATGTCTCACCACTTTCAAGATTTGTAGCCATTATGTAAACAATACAGAATAATACTTAATCAGTATTGCTAAGAGTATTCACTAAAATAATGAATTAGTAAATAATGTAATGTATAATTGTAGTTGAAATGTCAACATCTATGACGTGGGCTTTTTCTTTATAGCACCATCATTTTTTTTATCTTCCCTTATAGTTTATACTGTGAAAGCAATTGTTGACAGATTTTTATAAGTGAAGACTTTACATTTGATATTAGGCAAGGATGTGTGACATTCTAGTAGGCTCATGAGCAAATTATGGCCCATTATTTTGTGGTATGGCATTTAAAATGCTTAATTAGTTTTAGAGAAAAAGACAAATTAATGATGGTTTACAAGACAATGTTTTTAAGAAGGCCCCACTTAAAATAAAATTAAGTATTATTAATCATGTTCTGTTGACTGTTTATCACTCGAAACAAGTTCATTCATGAGAGGAGAAGTTAAGAGTAAATTAAAGTATGTGTAGTAGAATTTGGAGTTCATAAAAATATAGGGCAATCAAAGATATTTGAAATACTTTTTAAAAAATGAAAGTCACAGTGATCCTGGCCTTGCTAGGTACTAGGAACTTGATCCCAATACTGGTGCCAGTAACTACAATGCTAAAATTAAATGCTGTGTAGTTGGGTGCAGTTTCTTTGCCAAGTTTTTCTTTTTAACATTTCCTGTATGAACAGTGTGTGCGTGTGTTTGCGTGTGTGTGTGTGTGTGTGTGTGTGTGTGTGTGTGTGGTGTCTGCATGCTATGACACGTAAGTGGAGGTCAGAGGACAACATGTGAAATACGTTCTCTCCTTCCATCATGTGAGTCTCAGGGTTGAATTTTGTGCCTCAGTCTTTGCAACAAAGGCATTTACTTGACAAGCTCTTCCACTGGCTTACAAAACCAGCTTGGTGCTGGCAGCATCACACTTTGAATTCATTATTATACTTGTTTCACATCACAGATTTGTTCCTTTGTGCACATGGTTTCTTTAATCGGGGCTTTGTTTTTCCACTGGAATGATAACTCAAATGCACCATAAATTTCTTCAGAGATATGTGTTCTCAATAAGTAGTGTGCTGAAGCCCTGCAGGCAAGTGCAAGAGAGTGCTTGGCAGAGAAGTGGAATTGGACAGTTTCCTCATAGAAGCAATCACATATACGTTTGCTGTTTACTTTTTTTTTTGTTGTTTTGTCATATAGTGCCATTGATTAAATGTAACTGTTGAACCACAACATTTTTATGTATCCTAAAATTATGGTGATAAAACTCTTTTTAACAGTGAGATTAAAAATCATGTTTGGGAGTTTCTGTAGTCTTAGTAAGAAAAGCACTTTTAACCCCATTTAATTGGGTATGAAATACTTGACACAGTATAGCAGATGCTAACATACAGTGCTAATAAGCTTTCTCAACATCCTTTCTAGGGTTCACTAATAACTCTCTACAGTTAGCTCCATCATCAACAAGTCAACATATACTTTTACCAACCTCTGTGTGAGTAGTTTGCTCTTACAGTATTTCATTGGTAGGATGTATATCACTCCAAGTATACAAAAAGGGAGGAAGCCTTTAAACCTGTTTTCCTGCCAGCTGGTCATAACAACCATAAGAATGCAGATGCCTTTCTTAGAGTAATTTGCCACCAGGATAAAAAAAAATGATGCAAGAGAAACAGAGACTGCAGTGGAATGGCATTTGTAATAGAGCTAATTGCAAAAAGAGACGGGGTACGTTCCATATAAGAGGCATAAACATTCATCTCTTATATAAGCATATGTAAAAATGTTTCCATCTGTATCTGTGTATATGTTTATATAAATCTTAACTGATATATGATATATGTATATTCACACTAACATACACATATATACATGTGTTGTTTTATATTATCTTTGGAGAAATATGTTCTTATTTTCTTATTATATTAAGGGAATATGAACTACTTATGTCACACAACCAGTGATGGTCAGAAAGGAATTCAAACACAGGCTTCCTGCTCTGTTAAAAGGTATATGGTTAAAAAGGACAAGATCAATCCTTCATTATGTGCTTCTTTGGGAATCACTGTAACTTCCTTTTTCCCGAGCAAAGATGTATTATAAAATATCATGGTATCTCATCCAAAGTGCAGCAAATGTCATTCAACTTAAGAATAGAATCAAGTCAAACACTAAATTACTGCCCTGTCCCTTTATTTTCCTGGACTTGGAGGCCACCATATAGTTATTTTGGCTGCTAACAGTGGGCTCCCCACTTTAAGGTATAATAACTCCACAGAGAAAAGCAGATGGGAAAATCTTTTCGGCTACTTTCATGTAAAATAGTAATATCAACATTGAGCCATGACAAAGGTACTGAGTAGAACATCATGTCTGTTTGCTGATGAACATTGTTGGGAGTGGAGCAAGGTGTATTCTGTCTACCCCTAGCAGTGTAGGGTTAGATACTGCTCATCAGAACTAGTTTTAAACAGAACCATTATTAAGACACTAACAACACAGTGTTTGAACTAAATTGCTTTCAACAAAATGTTAATATCTACTCATAATTAAATTCTATACTTACTATATGTGCTCTTCAGATTATCTACATAGCATCTATCTAATACAAGTACTGTGTTGTGCAATGGTGTGTCTGACAATGGACATTTTTTTTTTGGCAATCTCCCACTCAGTACAATTCAATTTACAGCATAAAATTCCATGTGGTGATATGTATTTACACTAAGACAGTTAAAGAGTCAGATCAGTGTATTCTTCTTTTCCCATTCCAGTGAGAGCTTTGAGGGCTTCCAGCCCATTCCTGGTAAGCCACATACCCTTTGCCTCAGACCCTCTGCAAAATCTGAAGTCAAGGAGTTTGCGAGGAGCAGGACATCCTTTGAGAACATAAGAAGATGAGCTCTTTTATCCTTTATCCTACCACTTAATACTTCAATATAAATGTTATAGAATGTGTGTTAGGTTAGGTTTGAGATTAATTTTGCCAGCAGTGGTAGAAATCTACTTCCTTTGTTGATACATCAAAGAGACATGGGCAACTGTTCTGATACTGACTGCTAATAGGCCCAGATTTTTTTAAATAACACATAAAGTATCGTGACTACATAGTATAAAATACAAAATATGACTCATGACAATAGCTGCTGGCTCCAAGAAGAGAGTTGCTAGAGACTAGCTTATCAGTAAGAGACAAAAATTAAACCTTGATCATCTTCCATAAATTTATACTTCCTCTTACTACCTCTTCTGATAAATATGTCACACTCATTCCAATCAATAGCTGAGACTCCGGAGTATAAGGCTGACTATGCTGTATACAGGACGATTTGACATCATGTGCAATCCCAGAACCGTTGACTGCATGTAGAATGTGTTGCATGTGCATGAATATGCACAAATTTCATCACAAACTCAATAGGGTCTGTGACCTCAAATCTTTAATTATGGTTTTTTAAAACTGGAATCATTTTACCCATGGCTAATGCTTCAGAGCATCTCTCTATTGTGCACTACTTCAAAGTATATTAATGGAAGATGAATAATTCATCTGCAAGTTCTCTAATACACTAGAGCAGTAAGTCACAGGAGATGCAGCTCCAACTTGTAGGAGATTCAAATTTCTTAGACTTTCATATACTTTTATTATTAAAAAAAATTATTTTAGTTTTGAGTTTATAATATATCACTTGTCCTTTCTCTTTCCTCCCACCAAAGCCTCTTATGTATCCCACGTGTTCTCTTTCAAATTCACAGCTATTTCTAATCATAGCCACTTATAAATGAAAATTTAGTTTTTCCAGTGAAGTGTCACTGGTAAAACAAACTACTCTGAAGGGCTATCTTTATGCCCAGAAGTACAGGGCCAACCAAAAAGGAAGTCAACAGTATCTTTGGAGGCTTCTTATATCATACTGTCATGTCAGGGATTTCCTCTATTTTTAAATTTTATTTTATGTTTAACTTATTTTATTTACTCACATATACATTCTCTCTTTTTCTCTACATTATGGCTTTCAATTTAGTAGGGATTTTTGAGGGGGTTCCTTAGTGTGACAATGAGTGGATCTCTGCATCTATATCTATTTTTTGCCTTTTCCTGGGCTGCTTTTCTTCTATCAGTTTTGCCCTGCTCCAATGTGTTGTCTTAGTACCATCCCTCATAAGCTTGTTTGCTTTCCTTTCTTTGTTACAGAAGATTGTATTAATTTATTATGTATACAGTTTTCTGCCTTCACACTAGGAAGAGGGCAGCAGATCTCAGTATAGATAGTTGTGAGTCACCATGTGATTGTTGGGAATTGAACTCAGGGCCCCTGGAAGAGCAGCTAGTGCTCTTAACCTCTGAGCTATCACTTAAACCCCTTCTGTTTGTTTTCTAGTGAGAGGAAAAGGGAGATGGAAGGTATATGGAGTAAAACTTGGAGGAGAAAAAAAAAGTGAGAACTATAATCAGGATATATTATGTGAGGGGGAAAAAGTTATTTTCAATAAAATAAAAATTATCAATTAAAACATAAAATAGGCATTACAATTACACATATAATTTGTTAAGTAAATTAGATGTAAAGATATTGCCTTTCTATAGAGAAGGAAGTAGAAAGGGCTTGAGCTGATATGTAATTACAGTAAAGCAACAGTAGAATATGCATTCTATCCTCCTCCATCCCAATCTCACATATTTATATGTACCTCATAGTCCAAGTCCAGGTAGTCAAACTCTCCATTGGTTCGGAAATGCTGCATGCTCCTGTCCAGGGTCAGGTTAATGCTGCGTCCCTGGCGCTCAATGAGCACAGAGTGCCAGTGGTGATCATCCAGCAGGCTCCCTGATGTCACAGATGTGTGGCCATAGATGGGGCCAAGCTGGTTGCTTCCTGAGTAGTAGAAGCAAAAGGAGAAATAAGACATTGACTACACAGCCCACTATGTACAATGGAGATCTTCCTTTATAATGTGAAGTCAATATACAATTGGAACTCTGTCTACTGAAGCTGGTAAAGGAGAACCAGGATTTTTGCAAGAGTTAAAAATGAGAAAAAGCCTGCCTTTTAAAAAAGAAAATGCTAACATTATGGACATCTTTATGAATTCTGCTAAGTTTTGGTGGGTAGGTGTGGATATCAGCTCAGTATCACAGGGCTCAGGTACCACAGGGCCTGGGATCTGATGGATCCACCATATTAGTTTGATGTTTAGATGGGAACAATCTGGTCCCTGCTCTGAGCCTGGTTACTGATATACAAAATGGGATGTGTAATCCTTGTTTCTTCATGTATGATGACAAAAGAAAAAGTATCTGGGTGATAATGAAGTGTGTGTGTGTGTGTGTTTGTGTGTGTGTGAATTCACATGTATGTGTGTGCTTGTATGTTTCTGTATGTGTATATGCATGCATGTGTGCATAGGTGTGTTTGCATACATGCAAGTATTTGTGCAATTACATGTGTGTGTGTTTCTCATGTGTATAGGCATGAGTGTGTGTGTGTTTGTGTGTGTGTGTGTGTGTGTGTGTGTGTGTGTGTATGTGTGTGTGTGTGTATGTTCCCTCCTATGGTAGAAGACCAGAAAGGCAAGATGAGAAAAAAAAAAAAATCTAAGTAGCAAGGCTGTCCTGAGTTTTACTGTTGGAAATACACACAAAGTGTCTAAGAAGCAGGACAGTCACCTGCTATTGAAGGATGGCACTACAGAGTGGCAGTAGGTGTTTGAGTAGATTTATTTCTACTGCTCTCATAAATCCCAGTCAACCAATAAAACTTCAAAAGTGAACTACTTTCCAGTGAAATGGTAATGAACTCTTTTTGGTGAGGTCATCGAATGAGCAATGTATTTCACAAAGTTAATGTCACATGTCTATAAAACACAGTTGATTTTCAAAGGTTATTCTACATGTTTCATTAGAGAAAAGTAAGCTGAAAACACCTCTGGAAAAAAAAATATCTTGGACTGCAAAAATAGCTCAGTGGGTAAAGCCACTTGCTATCCAACTGCCACATGACTGGATTTTGGGGACCAAAATTGTGAGAGAGATTGGATCCCTGCAGGCTGTCCTCTGACCTTCAAGCATATGCTGGGACATGTGTGTGCTTCTCTCCATGTGCACTTGTGAAACAAATTTTAAAACTTAAAATAAAACTTTCTTTAGGCAAACCTCAACTATGGTTATATGTACACATACGACAGATTTTACAAATGCTTTAGTGTGAACACTAATTCCCCCACTGAACATTTTCCTTCCATTCTACAGGGTTGTGAGTTACAAATAATTTCAAGCTCCCTCCCCCAGGTCTCAAAAGAAATGTTTGTTCATGATTACAGATGAAGAATATTATGAAGAATAAACAAGTAAAATGAAATGCAAATTATTTTTTCCACTAAAATTAGTTTGAGCTATTTCTTTCTAGATGCTCTTCCACATACAACCATTCAATTATTCATATGTAGGCTGTATACATATTCAGGTATATATGTATATTTAATGGGAAACCTTTGATATATTAGTTATGTTCTTGAGGAGGCTGGAAATTCTAGTTGAATCACTCTCTGCTACAAATCTGCTGCTTTAATGGATAAAAGAGCACACCCACTAGAGTTTACCATAAAATTAAGAGAACATCATCCTTCACTTGTCTGTGGAGAACACATTACTTTTCTGCTCTCCTAGTCTTTTCCAATGAGAAAATTTTCAAGTCTTTTGACCTACATCCATAAATCAGTATAAGTGACTTGAATTACTATGTTGAGACTTACAGTACCATTATTATCCTGAAGTGTAGAATTCTTATTACTACTCTTTATGATAGAAAAATCTCACAGGCTCTGGATACCAGCACTTAGGCCCTATGAAGACATCTATTTTAAGACATTATAAAATATTAATACATTGGGTTCATCTGCCATCATTAGGAAAACTGAGGAAAATTTTCTTTCATTAACGGTGTTGAGAGTAATTTCTTTTCCATCAGTGTTTCCAAAAACTGTTTTAAGTCTTCTTTTCATGCTGGAGAAGTTACTTTATACTGATTATGTGAGGGTTCTATATTCATTCCTTATGGGATTTTATGAGTTTCTCATGTGCTTCTCTCTAGTGCTGATGGACCCCACAGTGTCATCTTGATCAGACATCAAGACATCTTATAAAGGGACTCACTCTGCCATCATGATCAGTCTTTTGGTGGGGAACCAAGGTCACTGGCAGCCTTTACACTTTCCTTAGCACCAAAGCCATCTTTCTTTGCCAAGTTGTCCCAATATCAGGGAGACTACAGTAGACCTCTCCCAAAGCTTTCTTTACAAATGTGATAAATTCACTGCCATCCTAGATCCATTCTGCAGTGTTTTTCATTTATGTTTCCCTGTGAATTTATGCTCCAAGAGTGCCACAGATCTGGTATGTGGCTGGTGGCCAAGCCCATCTTCCAGGGCCATGACAGGCATGGCTCAGTGGTTGCCTGGGTGGTAAGCAGACTACAGGTCAGGGACTCTGGCTCCTCATTGCTCAAAAGGCTATGGTGTCCAGTTATATTTTATATATTATAGTTGTCTTTGAATAACATACATCTCTATAGAATTAAAACTTGCTCATATTGCATATAGGCAAAACAGGTATGCACATAAAAATAATTTTTTACGTAAAATAAACTAAAATTAAACACATTTTAAAATAACCAATATATTTTTATAAATTTTACTTTTCTCCAAAATCTGATGGCAAAATATTAAAAAATATCTTTGAATTTAAATTTTATGTCTTATTTTTTTGAATAATGCATGACTAAAATATGCAAACAACTTTAAATGTCTGAAGCTGTGTGGTTAGATAATTTTCTCTCAAATATCTTCACTAGCAGAATAGAAAAAAAAAAGATTCTTTTGTCACTTACCCATAAATTCTGAAAAGACATACTAATTTGACAAAAAATTATTTTCCATTTTGTTATGTTATGCTTATAGCTAATGTGATGGATTATTTGGAATCACATTGTTTAATTTTTCTAGTCTGTATTATCTTTTCTATTCAATGCATGCATTTTTCTTTTTGTAGGTTTGAACTGTTAAGGAGTGATGTGAATGGTTTTTTATGAATGGCATTAAAATTGCCTTTGTAACATTTGCCTATTCTTTGGCTTCACATACAATTTATTTTAATGTAAAAATACAGTAATTTTTATAAGTATGTGATTCACATTTTCATCTTTTCCCTTTTAATATGGGTAATATATAGTAAAAGCTATGTGCATATAGCAATTTATTATTGCATAAAAACCCAAATTAAATCTGTGTTACTAGACTTGACAGAAGTCCTCAAAATAAGTTAGCACACAGAAATCAAGACATCCTCAGGAATATCCAGAGGTTCAAGATAATACAGGGTAAGAAAATCTATTTGACAATAGCTGTCTTGAATGTTTCAATCTTCAGTTTTGCAGTTTTCTCTGATGATGCACTTAAGTATGTTTTAGTTACTCATTTATAGTTGTTATTATTTGTGTAAAATTCTTACAACAACAGAGAAACTAAAACTCATAAACTACATATTGCCTTTGGGTACTTTTATCTAGAATCTAGAACACTGAGCCAAACAAGAAAAAGAAGTGTCATTGTGCTGTACAATTTGGAATTCTGAATGCCATTGCCAATGCTGTGAATATGTTCTTGGGCAACATCTGTGTCTCAGTTATGTTATGTTATCAGCCAGGCAACAGCCATGATCTCTGTCTACTTAAAAGCAGTGGAAAGATCTCACAAGATAACCATCCTTTGGGTCGCCTCATTCTCCCAACAATATCTCATTCCTCTGCTTCTTTTTAGTAGTCTTATCAAATTCAAATACTTATTTTCACAACTTTTAGTCTTTCTTCACTAATAAATCAAGTCAATAAGAGTGTTCTCTCAATTCCTCAGAGAGTAAAGAAACAGTAACCTTCTTATTGACAGAGCCAGTATTCACCTGTCTGCATGCCTGCTGACATCTGTCGTGAGCTACATGGCACTGGTCACTTCTCTTTCTTTGGATTCTGGAGTACTACACGTTCTTTACTTCTCCACTCTTCCCTCACTGAGTAGCTTCCCCTTAGCACATTCTCCTCGGATATGCTCCCATATAAACAACTTTTGTTTGTGTAATGGACCACTAAAATGTGCTGTCTTCCAACTAATCCCTGAAATTCCTCCTGTCCTTTTTATTTCCTACTTCTGACACTAACTATTCATTTCATGCCTAAGCCTAAATCCTAGGATTTATTCTTTGTTTCTGTTTCTTCCTCTTTTCCTCCATACACAATTCATCACAGGTCATGCTGAATTTACCACTAACATAATTTCTCAGATATCTTTCTCTTTATCTCCCCTGATAATTTTCCATGGGTGTCAGCACCATCTCTCTGGAGACATAAAGAGGTCTTCAAAGACTCATGCTGACTTAGGCAGACTTTACCCTGAGAGTTTCAGTTGACCAACAAAGTAAGTATCTTATAGCTATTCATTCTTAATATCCAGAACCTGTAGTATCCCACAGAACTTGAGCAATCTCTGTCTCCTGGCCTCCCTCCTCGTTTTAGAAATTCACTGTATGTATCCATTACAGTTTGTTCTTGGTTCGAGAAGCATTAGAGCTCTTTGTCCACAATTGCCCCTCCCTGGGCAGTCTTCTCTCTCTCTTCTTGTTTTCATACTTGTTTGTTTTTTTTAATCACTTAGCTCTTATCTTGAACATTTTGACTTATTTTATTTTTTAAGAGAGAGCTTTTCCTCATACATTCTGACACTGCTCCTATGGCTTCCTCAGGTGCATTTAAGCTGGGCTCAGTATAATCCAATTGTACTAAACTTATTTCCTGTCACTCACAATTTGAAGTCATCTACTTTTATTTCACTGGGGTAGTTTACAAACTTAATGAGATGTCTTTCTGTTCTCTGATGTATGTGAACAGCTATTGTAATATTAAACATAGGATAAGTGTTTCAAAAAACATTTTATTGAATGACTAATGTTAGAGGTTGAATTAAAGTGTTTCCCAAGGGTTTGATAGTTAAAGCCTTGGTATCAACAGATGAGGTTTAGAAAAATGATGAGATAATGATTGCTTTAGCCCTATGCATTGATCAGTCAATCCACTATTGAAATAATGATTTGGTAGTGATATTGAAAGGTGACAGGCAGTAGAAGGTGAATCTTGGTTGAAAAAATTAGGTCACAGAAAGTGGGCTACTGAAGTGTCTATCTTGTTTTTAATGTTCTACTTCAACAAAAGCCTGGAGCTATGGTTCCAGTGACTAGACATCTAACACATGAACCAATATAATCTTTCCTCTTTTAAGTAATTTTTCAGGTATATTGTCACAGTGATTAAAAAAAGGTGACTAACATAAATTGATATAAAAATAGATAATCTGCCATCATAAATAACAAATAGTTGATGATAAAACATAATCTCTTAGAATTATAAAGGATTATGTAATATTTAAAATGCATTGGATGAATTTATTTTATATGTATTATGTGCTGTGCATACATGTATGTATATGCAACATGTACATGCCTGGTACCCAAAAAGATGTCATTAGATTCCCTTGAATTCTAGTTCCAGGGGCAACACTTAGAGCTAACATGTGTTTCTGTGTATTGGAACTGAGTCCTCTGAGAGATCAGCCTGTGCTCTCAATTGCTTAAAGATGAGAAAATAACAGAGAATCACAACAAACCTAGATTTAAACTGAACACCAGCTTGGCTTTTTTCAGTTCCAAAGTAACGTAATCCCCTTGCTGTCCTTCACCGTGCAAGATGACTCCTTCACTTTCTGAGGTCTTGAATTTCAAAGCAATGACATCTTTGAGTGTTTTCATCTTCTTGTTTCTGAATCGGTAGGGTAACACAACATGGCCATCAAAGTTGATAACATCAGCCCCTGAGAGGAGACAGAAACACCTCATTAGTCTGGTAGCTTTAGATGAGCATCCACTCCTAGCTGGTGCCTACTCAGGAAAATGTGAGTTGAGTGTTTGCCTGAGAAGTATAGATGCCAGTGCCTTTTCTTTCTTTCTTTTAACTTACCATGTGTCCTAAATTAGATTGACTGGAGAGTTTTGATAAAAATGATTAAAACTATAACTATCAATATAGAATTTTATTTCAATTACTATATTAATATATTAATAATACAAATTCAGCTAATATGAATATGATTGAAATTTCAACTTGGAAATGTATAATTTGGTGAAAAGGAATAAAAGAAAATTAATTAATTCTTTGAAAACTTCATACATCATGCTGTGATTATAGTCCCTCCACCTCCCAATTCTTTCCATGTCCAATCCCCTTCCCTAATACCCATTCAACTATTATATATGAATCTATACACATATATATAAATTCATCAAGACACACCTGCATTGCCCAAATATTCCTGAATATGTGGTCTTCCACTGAAAACTACTCAATTTAGCAGGAGCTATATGCTTACAGAAAACTGTTTCTTCCTTTCCCAGCACCTAAGTATTACCAATAGCTCCACAGTATGGGTGGGGTTGTGTTCCAAGATCCCAGATTTATGCTGGGATTTGGTATAGCGTGGGCTTGCACAGGTTTTTCCCATGCTGCCTCAATTGCTAAGAGTTAAATATCTGCAGCTGCCTTGTGTTGGAAGACACCATTTCCTGTAGTCAACCACCACCTTTGGCTCTTAACACTCTTTATTTTTTTAAAAAATGTTCAGTTGTAAGACTTTATGAGATTTAACATGTCTTCCTTAAGGAAGGTAATATTTTGCAACTTAATAAGTACATTTTAAATTAAAATTAGTTTCTCATTTCCAAATGTAAGTAAGTATGCAGAAACTTGAAATATAGAATTGGGTGGTATACTGATTTTTACCTAATGTTCATACTCTTCTATATTTTTAGTAAGTTTGTTTTAGAATTTGGGGTCTGTAACTAATTACACTTTAGACACCCTTTTCCAGCATGTCCTCTTGGGTAGCATCAGTTATGTGTCTCAGACTTCATATTGGCCTTTTGGATTTGGAGTGAGGAAGTCGGCAATAATGATTTAAGCTGCAATAATTAAACTCAAATGCCCTGAGTTACCATTTCTGAGTTGGACAAATATCCAGCCACACAGTGACTAGAATAGATCTAATTTAAATGTAAAGGATCACAATTAAAATTTCAGAAGTGAATGAGTATGCAGATTGTGTGTTACATTTGCTTCCTCATTGCTACTCATTTACAGTGTCATTTGCTTACTTGTTCACACAAGACTGAGGGAGGAATGTGCTTTGTTCATGCCTGGGCAATGGGTTTCCAGAGGACAGAATGGTTCTAAGAAGAATTATCAGATGGTAGATCAAATATTTCTACAGGTAACAGGGAATTTTCTATTTCTAGCTCTGTATTGTGAAGATATTTTCACATTCCCATGTCTGTCACCTTTTACATTTAAAACTGCAGAAAACTTAGTCAAACTGGATTGTTCTAATCCCTTAAAATCATAGTTTTGTGCAAAGGCAGCCTTTAGGCTATGAGAGTCCTTCCTAAGAGGGTCCCTCTGGAAGAAAGTGGGAAAAAGAGGAGGGGTTGAACGCTCACTGGAGAAGTGTTTTCTCATTTCATAGTCTGATTTTCTGGCATGTGCACTGCAGAGAACAGTTTGATTTGCAGTAACCAGACCATGTATGTGTCCTCCACATAGGAGCAGAGGAGGTGATGCCTCTCTGTTGGTGCAGCCCCTTTTGAGTACCACCTGTTATGCTAAGCCTTTGTTCTTTGCAGAGTGAACTGAGGCAAATGCTTCTAACTTTATTTAAGGCTAAAGGTCTGTTTTCCATAAAGCCATTGATGTGCTTTAAAAACACAGAGCTGATGATTTCAAATCTATGCCTTTAAATCAGATTTGAAACAATGCTATTTTAAAAGTTCAGAGAGGAGCTGAGGAGATGCCTGTTAGTTAAGTACTTGTTATACAAGCACAGAAAAAGCCATGTGTGTTGGGACAAGCCTGTAATATCAGCCAAGCATGAGTAAAGACAGAAGAAGACCAGAGCTCAGCTAATCTTGCTGAATCTATAAACTCCAGGTTCAGTGACATCCTATCTCAAAAAAACCTAAGGATGAGACTTAGAAAAATTCATGACTTCAGCCTCTGGCTTTCACAGTACAAGCATACATATGCACACATGCAAGGACACTCACACACAATCATATCAGAAACAAATAAAATCTTAAAGACATATTAATTAATTGAATGTTTCAATATCCAAACTTAACAGTGTATTTTAATTTTCTTATCAACAACACTATTACCCATAAAACATTCTTTCTAATCATCAGACTCCTGTTCTCACTGACTACATCACAGGGGTTTGCATTAATACGGTGTGGGGGGGGGGCAATCATTAAGACTTGGCTTCTGTTCATACTGCAATACTAATTAAACTAGATCTTAATCATCCATACTGTCACAGAAGAATTCCAGTGGCAATATCTTCATTATCCATGAAGAGAAATAAAGGCAAGAAAAAAATGCTACCTGATATTCTATTCAGATCTTACACTGAATTTATAATCCCACAGTTGGTAGAAATTCCTTTTTTTTCTTGAAAAGTGGATAAATGAAAAGCATGGAAAGAAGTCAGTTATAACCTCAGGAGAGTAATTTTGCCACCAGCTTCCTATCAGTGACAATTGAATAATAGAGCCATCGTTACTTTATATGCCTTCTATAGATATATATTAATTGTGACATATAATGCTTCTCATTCAGATCTCAGGAAGCAAATGTCCCTTCAGCCTAGATAGAGGCAAGAAATCTCTACCTTTATATGTTCATATAAGTAGAAATCTCTATGCAGTGCCAGGAACAAAATAGTGATTTGTACAAATGTGAGTGCTTTCCTGCCTCACACTTAGCACAGTGGGACAGTGGGACAGAGAGAATAGGTGTGGCTTATTGCCTCTAGAATGTATGATAATATTGATAAAAATCACAAAGTGAAGTTATTCACCTTGCCCAACCTCGTTTTACCCATAATAAGCCCTTAGTGGTGGGATGAAAAGCTGATCGTCAAGCCAGACCTCCTACATTACAAAGTCAAATCTGTTCCTCTATGAATAGCTTAAATTCTTTTGAAATATCCACATATTCTCTTGTGACTGTGAGTAGTAGAGAGCTATTTTGGAAATTATAAAACTCCCTGAAATGATCTGTGTAATATAATTTATTCTTAAACACCTATCATACTCCTTTAAAAGAGTCTGGAATATTGTATAATAATGCAAATAACACCCACCACAGATTAGTTCTATTTCCTATGGGAAATAAATAAATTTCACTTGAAGTCTAATAATATGTTGTGTTTATTTTAGGACAAGCTAGTTTTTTCTATGATTTTGATTACTTATCACTCCCTAAAATTAAGATTTTTCTGCAGTGATTAAATGTGTGTGGTTGAACTGTTCAAGCAATCTGCACAACAATACTGGCTATTTAAAAGTGAATGCCAAATCATAGTGTTTCCACAATTTTGCTTCTAACAATAACTCAGGGAGCTGGGAGTTTGCCCAACTCATCAAATCCCCGTGCAATGAGGCTGTTCTTGTTTTGTTAATTGGGTTGCAGTTTTTTACTCTCTGAATTTGTCTAGATGTTCTGAAGAATGTTTACCATGTGAGCACAAGAATAATATTTTTAAATACCTTGGATGTATTTTTACCCAAAACATGTACATTGTTTCTAACACATATTAAAATTAGAACATAAATCCTGGTAAAAAGAGATCAGTAAGTTATTCAAATGTTAGATTTTTGTACTTTATCTACCAAGCTATTCATCTATCTAATCTAAAATATAGCATAATCTATACATTACAAACACACACATACATACATGCATACATATATATATATATAATACATATATATTCTCTTGTGATTGTGACTGGAGAGTTATTTTGGAAATTATAAAACAACCTGATATACTCACATATACATATATATGAATAAAATTTGTGTGTGAAGTGTGAATATAGATATAAAATGACATAGGTTATTGCATCTAGTATAGAGTATAAAATACTCATACATCATTTATGATTATATGTATTAATATATAACAATATTTGTGTTTAAAAATTCAAATATATAATCATAATGAAATTTATAGTAAAATATCAAGTCACTTCAAAAATCTGAAATATATTTCTAAAGCTAAGGATTAAGAAGAAATGGTAGACTTTGACTTGAATTTCAACTTTTGCATCAATTCACATGCCTATATGTTTTTAAGTCACGTGTCAGTATTTACAAATGTTATTCTACCTTATGAATTAATATGAAGGACATTTTTATACTTAGAATTGTCTCAGATCTATCCCTTTTCTATGTGCATGTATGGAAGTGAACTTGATTTATTTGTATTTATATATGTGTGTGTGTGTGTGTATTGGACATGTTGTATTCATTTGGTTACATTTCAGCCATTGTCTAACTCTTAGAAAAGACTTGCCCACTATAAAGTTTGTCCATATAACACAGATGGCCTGATGCCACATTAGACCTATTGGCATCATCCTTTAGTTTGTGATGAAAGTATACTGCTAAGGACTCATATCTTCTGAGGGTATTACATTCTAAGGCACACACATTGTAACATTGCACTTTGCATTCTTACCATAATAAGCTCTTTTAAATTGATCTAAATAGAATGTGTCTTTGAAATTCAAGGCAGAATGGGGATTGCATTATGTTCCTGCATCTTTACAAACCCATACAAGGTTCTTTGAAGTTAATCTTCTAAGATAGATCCAAACATCATTTAAGGATATGTGTTTTCTTAAGTATTGTATCTGTGGGCTTATATAAATAGATTAAAATGAATTATAGTAGCTATATTCATATGGTAATTGTTTATAAGTCAAAGGCTTAGATATTTAACTTTTACATGAGTTTTATAATAACACATTTTTTAATTGAACGCACTGAAGAGAAACTTACTTGTTGCAAGATTAAAGTTGGCAAGCTTATTAAAATAATTTTTCAACAGGGCTATTAAGTTACTTAGACATTCCTTTAACATAGTTATTATGGAATAAATAGAGATTAAATATTTATTGACATTCAGAGAAAAGATGGATTTGTTCCTGTATATATTTTATTATTATTGAATTACTATAAGAAAATCTATAATGTGCAATGACTTATGAGTAGTTCATTATGTGGTCGGCTCATTGAACCCAAACTAGACACTGATAAATGTTATTAAAATTTGAAATCACATTACCAAATTACATTATTCGATATGAAAATAAAAAACAAAAACTCAAAGTGCCCTCTGCCTCCAGAAATGGTCATTCACATGCATGTATGTCAATTGTTGTATATAGCATGTTCCTCTCACTATCCCACCACTAATAACTCATAGGACTGAAAATTAGAACAATCTTTTGTCTAAGAATATTATAACTTTAATGCACCTCATAATGCATAATATGAACTTTCTGAAAATCTGCAAAAATTATTTGTAGGAAAATCCAGATGGGAGCTAATGTATATTTCTGTAAATCAAAAAGACAAGCAAATTATAGTTACTTTATCTATGCTAATGCTACTGTACAGCCAAAATTGAAAACAAACAAACAAACTACTTTTCTGCCAGGAAAAGATTGTCTAGATTTTGAGCTCTACTTAAAGACTGCAAAATGAACGTAAAAACCAGACATTAGGCCCCCTGTGATTCAATGGCTTCCTGGCATTCATTTGTTTAATTTTTTTCTAAAAAGGCACTAGTTTTACTTAAAACATTACTCTCAGTATCATTATCTAAAGCACAGTGCTGTAGATGGAAAGATGGAGTTCTGGAGAAACGGAACTAGGAAATTTGTTTAGAGACATTGTTATTATAGAACATCATTGATGTTGAGGAAGTACATCAGTCCTTCCCATTAGCAAAGGAGGAGAGGTGAAAACAAGGAGGGATGGAGATCAGTGGCAGCCTTTTTAGGTACTTCTTGATGTGTCTGTGGTTCACTTCCAATTCCCTGTCTTAATGATTTCTTGTTCTCATTCCAGTGCTTTGACACCAGAGGTCTGCCTGATCCTGGAGGACCACCCTTCATAGAGTTAGACAAGTCTTCAAGCACACACCCCAAGTACAAAATAATCCTGGAGGATTTGCAACCCAGATGCTACTTTTATTGAAAGCACATGTTCTGAGCCACTATCTACCTTCTATAACTATCTCAAGGTCAAGAGCCTGACAACTGGGCACAACTCTTAGGTACTGAAACCCACTGGAAATATTCCATCTAACCATACTTGTGCCTACCTTTCAGGCCTTACCTATTTCTATGGGAGGTATAAGGAACTCTGTTAGTCACATCACATCCTGATGGAGGCTGGTAAATCACTGTAGCTCCATTTCATATAACTTAGTATTGAAGTTTACACCTTCCTCTTGGGAAACAGAGAATAATAAACTGTCTTTTAACTGCTGTGTGCCTGGTCATACCAGGTTGATCAAACTCTAGTTCACATTTCTTCATCATCTTAACATCGCCATTTACAGAAAAATCTTATCATAAATTGTAGGAGAAATGCAAGTTTTGATCAAAAAAAAATCTCTGTGTTGTCAGCAAGTTACTCTGCAGATCTTCTAATATGTCTTTTAAAATAAATTTTACAAACCAGCATTAAATATCTCCTATAAACTAGCATGTACTGAAATATCTTGGGTATGCATACATTAAAAAGGTAGAGATTACTCGGGACTGTTGAGAAAAATGAATGTATATTTTTGAAGATTTATTTTATTTGTGTATATGTGTATGCCTGCCACATTTTTGCAGGTGTCAGTCTCCCTAGTGCTGGAATTACAGAAAGTTCTTAGGTGTCTCTGTGGGTGCTAGAACCAAACTTATGTCCTCTAGAATAACAACAAATAACATTCATTGCTGAGCAATCTCTCCAACCCTAAAAGGGGTAAATTTTAAGGAAAAAGTAAGAAATGTAATTCTTTGCAGATTAAAAGTGGAATTCGATATTAGATGAGTAAAAGTGGATAGAAAAATATAATATGCAATTGTTCTGAAGAGTTCAGTTTTACATGGATACAAAACTCTCATATGTTATAGGCAAAGTGAAGATCAGAGGACAACGGACCTGATGCTGCCTATGGAAAATGTTTGCCTATGGATGCAAAAATAATGGCATCTGAAGCAAAAGGCACATGCTCAGGTTTGCATCTTAGGGAGGAAAACACAAGGGAATGATGGAATTTGGGACACAGGCACAGATAGCAAAATCCAGCAAGGAGGAAGCTGGTCTCTAATGATGTGAACAAAAACCCACCCTGATCTGTAACTCAAGTGATACTGGAATTGTGTGAGTGCATAGCTTTCTAATGATGCCTTTTTTCCTGCTCAGAATTTCAGCATGATAAAATTCTTCATTCTTAGAAATTAAAAAAGAAATTAAATGTTTCAGGAATTGCTTTGTCTGAGTGCTGAATAAACTCAGCATTACAAATTCTTCATGGAATAGAACATACCCTTAATGAAGGCCAAATTTTACTATTCAGAGCACTAAATATATTGCATTACAATGGCTCTGTAGGTAAAGTGGTTTCTTTTGTAAACGGCTATGGTGATATAGTGTATATTTAATAAAAATAGTCTGGAATATCAGAGGACAAAGTCACCCATGGAGCTACGTCATCAAGATCAGAGAGTGGTGACCAACATCTTTAATCCAATCACTTGAGAGGTAGAGATCAGGCTGGATCTCTGTGAGTTCAAGGTCTAACAAGCCAGGGGGTAGTAGCACCTCCCTTTAATCCTAGCTCTAAGAAGGTTGAATGAGGAAGTAAGATAGGTGGGCAGAGGGAAAGAAAGGAGGACTTTGGGCTCCCTTGACACTTCCCTCGTTGGCTGAAGACAGATAGGTTGAAGGCAGAGGATTCAGTAAGCAGACCTGAAGAATGATCTAGGTGAGAATCAGCTGTGGTTTGCTCCCCTTCTCTCTGATATTTCAGCTTTTTCCCAGTGTCTGGCTCTGGGTTTCTATTATAATAGCAAATAGAATTTGTGCAATAAAGGGACTTGTATAGCACCATGAATTCTATTCATGGGACCAACAAAAGAGTAGAATGAGAACTAATTCTGCAATGTTGTTTAGTATCCCCTCACAAATAATAATAATATTTAAATTTAAAAACATTAAGTATCTTAGTCCACTTGAATTCTAATGGCTAAACACAATTTGAGACATGTCCCTTCTTTAGCTATCCCATGTTCCTGTGCTCTAAGCTGGCACAGTGTCAAATTTATAAAAGAACAAACAAGAACAATCAAACAAAGTGACCCCTTTAAAATTACAAGCTTGACATTGTTCCAATAGCTGTGCATTTCAGCAAGAACTCCCACAAATTTTCATGAAACTAGTACAATATAAAAGAGTTAACTAGTGAACAATCTTAAGCCTTTTTCTTCTGTTTTCTTGAATACTTAACAAGTTGATACAATCAATTTTCTCTTTTCTGCTGGGGACTGAATACATGCTCGGCACGTTGTGGACTTGTTTCTATGGTGTTGTACATCAACACTACCTTTATGTGTTGGTTTGCTTTCATGTACCTTTGGGTGGAACTTTCTTCATCCATAAAATAGGACAATGAAAGCTCATAATGTACAAATGCTTTGAAATAATGTGCTCTCTCCTCTCTGCCAGAGCAGACTCTGTCCTGCCTGTCTAAATGATTCTCTGTGGCCTGGTCATCCTCACACTTCAGTGGCTTGGGCACTAGAGGAAAAGTGATTCACTGTGAACTTGGGTGCTCTTTATTATTGTATGACACCAGCACACTCACATGGGTCCTGGTGAGCAAACCAAATTAATTTATTTCTACAAACAAGTAATGTTGTTGCCACTTGACCAGAGAACCATCCCTGACAGGGATAAAATGAATTGGTGTTCCTGGAACAAACCTTCCAACCTTAGCACACAGAGGAGATAGTAACTCATGCAGATGAGTCCTGTTGGCTTCTTAAAAACATGTAACTCTGTGAGGTTTCTCCCTTTTCTTCTCAGTTCTGATTCATGTTTGGATAACAGACATATTTACTTTTGAATATCTATCACTTTGGAGAAGAAACTGGCTTAATGGCTAAAATCTTTGACTATCCTGGGATATGATGCACATGCAAAGGGGGCAAACTTTATTCATTTGTAACCACTGAAGTCATACAGTAATGCTGGTGTTATTCAAACATCACAGAAGACCGGACTTTTGTTTTAGTTTTCAGAATAAATCATACCTTGAGTCTTGTACATCGCAGACTTATTTACCAGTTTGAGATACTGGGTTTAAAATGTAAAGCTGGTGCTAGAGTTTAACACTTGAAATTGCTAGGGTGGGGTGAGTACATTTTATATCTGAGAAGGGCATGGGTTTGAGATGTTAAGGAGGGACTGCTCTGATATGGAGGATCCTCTCAAAATATTGATGTATAAAGCTAAAACTGTGATAACTTCAAGAAGTGAAAGCTCTGGGAGGTGATTAGGTAGGTCATCAGCATATAACTCTCATGATTGGCATCAATGTTCAAACAAGGGCCTCAGAGTTTCTTGGCCCTGTCGCTCATGAGAACACAATGAGATGGCATCTATAAATTGGTAGTCTCTCAGCTGACCAGACTGGCACATTCTTGACTGGGACTTCTCAGGCTCAAAATTGTTGGAAACATGTTATATATGTTGTCCATTTTGTGGTATTCTGTCACTTTTCACAACCTGAACTAAGAGAGTAACTATGAGATATATCCAATTATTTATTATGCAACATTTTGTATCCTCAGATTTACTTACTTGCTGAAGAAATTATTCATAACGCAACATTAATATCATGCGAACATCTGTGTGCAGAGTTGCAGAAAATTGGGTCACCCATGGAGTATCCCATAGGAGATGAAGCCGGCCAAGCTCTCTGGTCAAGTTTCAGTTCTTGCACTATGGAGAGTGTGCATTCTATGATCTATTTAAACCACACTTTGGACAAACCTATACTTTTAGAAAGAGAACAAGATGATTGTTCTGATTGTTAAAAACACATAAATTTCACATAGGAAAGGTCTGGTAGGAACCTTTTATCACAAGAAAGCTATCATAAGCAATATTCAGCTGAGAGTTAGAGTAATATTCATCACTGTGCATTCAGTGGAAATGAGGCATAATAGAAACTATAAGATATCCTTAAAACATTGTGACATATTCACTGGTAGATAAACATGTAGCGACCTGATACTCTTTGGAACTCAATCATATGTTCGCTGTGGAAACCTAGGTTCTGGTCTTTACTGGCAAATTCATGTGCGTGTCTTTGTTTACACATAGCAACTGTGAACAGTGAACACTCTAGACCGTTGTTTTTAAATGGGGACTGGAGAACTCAAGTGCCACAGATACCTTAGTGAAAATAAAATAAAACATTTAAAAGAGCCTGAAGGATCATGATCAAACATCTGTGATCATCTTCATGAATGCAAGGAGTGGGGCGGCAATGGAGCTCATGTGGCAGAGTGCTTATCTGAGATGCAGGGAACAGTGGATTTGGACCTCAGCATTGTGTAATCTAGTTATGGTTCTGCAATCCAGAGGACCAGAAGTTTCAGTTCATCTTGGCTAACTAGCAACTTTCAGGAGATCCTGGGTTACATAAGAGCAATACTATGGAAAGGAGTAAAGTGCCATTGTTGCTGTTGCTCCATTTATTAATTCCCACACATTTTAGGCCATGTGGCCTGCAGCTGAGCTGATAGGCTCAAAATCATCCATTTTCATGTGGTTACTGCCACAATAAGTATGTGGATTATAGATTTGATTTTTAATTCATTAAGTACTTTACAAACACAAAATCGGATTTTAGTAGTACATGTACATATTATAAAATCTAAGGTTCTCAGAGAATCACAAAAAACCATATCATATCCTCTGAATTTTATTTCTTGTGAGGCAGGAGGCAAAATGATTTTTTTTTACTTACTTATTTAATTATTGTTTACTTTTTTACGACTTTATAAAATATATTGCTTTCTAAGATATCAACATAAAAATACATATTTTTATTGAGTCTTTTAGTAATAGAATATTAATCTGTAGCTTCTCTAAGTCCTAAATTAATTTATTATCACATAAAAGTAAAAATTAACACATAGTAATTTAAGAGTTTCAGGTATTCTTTTGCATAGTTTATATTGTGAATTTCTTTTTCTATGCCTCAAATCAAGGAGCAAAAATAAAATCCTGTCTTATAAGAGACATTGGAACCCCATTGATGATGCTGCAGAATTCTGTAGTTTCAAGAATAGAGATTCAGAACAATATAAGGGTAAAAAACATCACAAATCCATATTAATTTTAGTAAAGTGTTTTTGGCGGGTAATTAGGAAAGAGACCAAATTCGCTATAAATAGGACACATTCTGATACAGTGCCTGCATACCTTATTTTCAGCCTTCTAAATTTGACATGGTTTCTTTTTTGCAGTTTAGGTCAATCCTAGCAATTTATGCACTTCCCAAGTCATGGCAGATTTAATACTGTTATACATGCCATTTATAGAAGAGTGGTAAAGTCCTTAAAATGTCAATGGTCGAGTTTCTGTTAATGTAGACCTAAAAGCACAGCATGTGTCTTCTTTCTTAGTATAAATTCTGTGCTGAGGCAGAAAAATTGTCAGAAATTAAAATGATAAGTCTCTTGACCCTAAAGTCAGTCATGTCCTACTCATCCAGCAGGCTGCAGAAGAGCCTTGCCCTGGGCTGGTGACTTGGCTCTTACCAAGGCCAGTTCACCCTTATAAAACCAATTCCCTCCAAGAGTCTGTGAAATGAGAGAAAGAAAAACATAATTTTTTAGTTCCCTCTGAGCTCTCAAGGAGATTGTTCCTTATTCTCAGTATTCCTTGATCAAGTATACAAAGAACTGACTGAGCATTTATTTTGACTTTGGATTTTTAAGCTGAATTACAAAGTGCCATAATTCAATTTCAGAGAATTTATTCTCTATTTCTTCACATTCCATTATTATTCTAACATCTTATCAATTAGATTTTCAGAAACTCAATTTTAAAAGAACAAACCCACAAACACTGAAATATTTTTCAAATGGTTACTTTGGATGTCAGTGTTCACTATTCAACTGACAGAGTCTAGAATCCCCTGGGTGATGGATCTCTGGGTAAATCCACAGAAGGTTATCTTAATGATTTTAATTAATAGGATGAGAGTATTTTATAATCTGGGTATCCTCGAATGTATAGAACAGAAAATGGAGAAAGTGAGTTGAGCAATGAATGTTACTATTTTCTGGTTCCTGACTATGGATGCCATGGGATTGGCTGCCTCAAGCTTCTGCTAGTGGGAGATTCTTACCAGTATTATGAGTTGGAATTTTAAGCAGAATAAATCCTTTGTTACTTAATTTGCTTTTGTCAGAGTATTTTATTATAGTAATAGGAAAAAAACTAAGATAACCTTAATTCACAAATTTGTGTTTAAAATACCATATTCTAAATACCAGATGATTTTTTTCAAAGAGAAAACAAACTTTAAACCTTTATTAGGTTGCAGTTCTCATAGAGTCTTACCGTTAAAATAGACACAAATTTAGGAAGATAAATTATTTTAATTCTCAAACATGGAAAAATTAATCTAAGTGAATTAAAGAAGACAGCCTGAGCTGCTTTTATCTGGGGCTCATGAGAATAAAGGTATACTTTAAATATTTAAATTAAAAAATTAATGATTTTCTCTTGTCAGTTTTTTTTACCTTTTGGAATAAGCAACCTAACATACAGCACAGCTGTTTTTATTAATATCAGACTCATATCCTACTTGCTTTTATATCTTTCTTTAAGAAATTAGGATCATATTGAATAGTAAGATGCTGTATTTTCTCTGCTAAAGACCTTGGTTCCCAGTAGTTCAAAGGTGGCATAGAGATTTAGTTAAATTTTCCAAGGTTTTATTTTGTGACTTGGCCACCCTATGAACTTTGAGAATTACAATGCTCTGCTAAATATAGTTTACTCTAGAGAACTTTGTTGAGAGTCAACCCATGATCAGAACACATTACTTACATGTCATAAGAAGAATGCTATTAGTTGTTACTCTTATCATGGGTTACTTCTTAGCTTAAAATCCTTAGACCACACACAAGGAAAAGCTGTTTTGTTTTGGAGAACAGTAAAATCCTGTGAACCAGACATAGCTCCTCATAAAATTACATGCTTTGGTTTAAATTTTAAAAATGCCTCTCATGGGCACATGCACTAAATGATATCTTCTCAGATAGTGCCTCTATTTGGAGATATTTTTGAAAGTGGAATATATTTGAAAGGAATAGATCACTATAGCCATGCCTTCCAGAAATGTCCTCTACTTTTTTTTTCCATTCCAGGGAAAAGAGCTGGTCCACCAGGCTCTTACTAAAGTCCTGTTCTGTCCAAGCACATGATCTCAATAGCCATAGACTGAACTCAGGGCAAACAAGTATAGGATATAGTTTAGAATGGGATCCTGGTTGTTTTTTTTTTATTTTTGTATCTCCCTCCTTATATAATTATGTACTTGGCAGCTTAGTTCCTTCACTTGCACATACTGTACATGCATATCCATCTCTAAACAATGCAACCTCAACACCACCCCACCCTCCATCTATATCAGGCTGCAGGTACTCCCATCTCAACAATAATTTCCCCACCTCTTGTGCAGTCAAATAGGCAGTTTCTACTCAAGTATATTCTCAATATGTTTGGGTATGAAGAATATGATCTGGCTTAAACTGGTTTTGGGTAAGCTGTATCCTCTAGTGATCTTTAAAGGAGAATCTCTAGTTACAATCTTATGTCTATTCAAAAGTGAGTATGCATGTGACTGAAAGCAGCTGAAACATGGGAAGTGACACACACAGTAGATTAAGTCTGGACAGTGTATCATAGAGTAGCCATAGTATCACTTTACTGTAAATATAGTATCTATGTGAGCCTTCTTTTCTCTGCTTTTGAAAAGGAGAGAAGACCTGGAAAAACATGGTTCAGACCCTGAATATTGCTCAAAAGTGTTCAGAAATCAGGAATAAAAATGAAACTTCTCTCCTGTAAATATGTATTGGGTATTTTGATCATAGCAACGCATAACTAGCTAATACATACAGTTTCAATATGCTTATACATATGTATGGTGTAACATTATCTTATGTATGATTCTTATGTATTTATTGGATGTAATGATCTTGCATATAAAAGTCAATTTTGAAAAATGATGTCTTTTTTAAAAGGATTTTAAGCTTTCAAATCAAGATTTGGTGTGGCCAGAAATCTGTATTGTTATTTTCTAGCTACTTATGCTCTAGTTCAAAGTTTCTGGGTCTGTTTATTTGGGTTTTTTTGTTGTTGTTTTGGTTTGGTTTTGGAAGGGTTTCTTTGTGTAGTTTTGGAGCTTTCCTGGAACTTGCTCTGTAGACCAGGCTAGCCTCAAACTCACAGAGATTTGTCTGTTTCTGCCTATGAGTGCTGGGGTTTAAAGGCTTGTACCACCAACACCTGGCCTCTGTTTTCAAAGATTCCACAAATAAATTTTATTATGTATGTCGGACATATCTCCTTTCCCCATGGCCACCTTTTGATATGGTTTTCATGCAAATGAAATGTCCAGATTTTGGAACAATATGTAGCATCATATGATTAATGTTATCCTCTTGGAATCTAGAAATATTCCCAAGTGTTATTAATGTAAATGAATGTTACGATACAGGATGGGGAGAATTAATGAATGCACAATAGAACCTTTGTGTTAAGTTTAAATCTTGTTCTAAAATAATTTGGTACTCCACGCGCAAAAGGATGTCCAAGCCATTTTGATGGCCTTTCTCATTGAACTGAAAACCCAGTGATACCATTAGGATCTCTGACATTTTGTGCTGAAATGTTCTACCAAGATAAAAATAATGTGAAGGTGCTCTGTTCTCTATTTTATGGACCAGTTCTCTAAAAATCATGTGAGACTTCCAAGGCTCGGGAAACATTGTGAAGAAGGGCAGAAAAAATGATCAATATGTTGAAGTACAGTGCAAAGAAACAATGTCTCCTGGACATGACATGACTTTTTCACTCATGAACTCACAACAGCTGTGGTTACCTAGATGAGACCTGCAAGGTCTGTAATATTTTGTGATAGAGGAAGAGGAGATCATGCTCACTTCCTACCTTGGTAGTTGCTTGGTGTCTAGGATCTTTAGGAAGTCTACTTTGACTTCTGGATTGTTTGAGCTTCTTTAGTATCGTGTCTCAGATCTGTATCTGTCCTTTTCTATCTGGGACTAGCAGAATGTCTAACTCTCCAGAGCTGCCATTTTGATTTGTGTCTATTACTCTTTGTCTGAGACACTTGTGGTCTCTGTTTCTTTCTTCTCACAATGGCTGCTTCCTGCTTTCATATACCTGTCTCAGATCTTTAACTGTTAGTCAATCTGTGGCCACTGTCACGTCCCTTTTCTGACTGAATGGGTCTTCTTTTCAGGCTGTATAATTTTTTGTCCCTCCCACAGAATGTACTGGGTGGTACTTTCAGAAAACTTCCTTACCCCAGATGTGTAATAATAGGACTTGTTATTAATCCTACAAGTGGAATACACCTGCTTATTTTAAAATAAGTGTTTCTAAATGTTTTACTAGGGTGTTAACAGATGTAAGCCAAGAAGCAGGCAAAATGCTCTTATAGCATTGTTGGGGAGAAAATGATCAGGAAAAGAATATTTCCTTCTGGAGTCCCTCCACCTCTGTTACTCATCATCCTATCAGCTCACAAACACACTGCAAACAATCCACCAGAAGAATCCAGTTGATGCATGAAGACCAAATGATGCTGAGCAGTTTGGAGGCATTTCAAGGAATGATACCTAATGAAGGACAGTACCGGTGTACCCAGGACCCAGGGAACAGATAATAAGGAGAGCAAGCTAGAGAATAAGCTCTGGAGTTTCCTAGGAGGTAAGTGAATGTACGACCTTCTGAGAGAACACAAAATGGTGTCCGTTTTGCTGGCTCCTGATGTGGGATGTCTTTCTATATGCTGTAAATATCATTGGTAAATAAAGGAACTGTTCTGACCTATAGTAAGGCATCTTAGAAGTAGGCAGGCAATCTGAGCGTATATAAAGTGGAAGGAAGGCAGAGCCAGAGATGTAATCCAGCCACCCAAGAAGCAAGATGTAAAGAAATAGGTAAGCCACTGGCTACTTGGTAGAACAGATTAATCGAAATGAGTTGAATTAAGTAAGATACAAGAGCTAGTGGGATATGCCTGAGCCATAGGCCAAGCAGCATGTAAATAAGAGTCTGTGTCATTTTGGGGGGGCTAAGCAGCAGCAGGCAGGTCTGTGCTAGGGACTAGGCCGGGCCAGAAACCTCTGTTTCAGGCTCCTGTCCATTTTCCTTCAAATCATGGTTTTTCTCTTATTTACAGCACAGGCCAGAATCACAGTTTTCGCAGTGTAGGGGTACAACTGAGGGAAAACATAAATCCAGCCTTTTGATAACCCTAACCACTACACTCTTGAAACGATTTTCCCTACTTTCCTCTAGTAACATTTTATTATACTAAAGAGGAAAACTTGCTTCCAAGGGAAACCAAATCTGTGTGTTTTACGCTGGCGAGTCTGCAGGGATATTAGCTGGGGCTATGTCAGAGGGAGTGTAATTCCCATGTTCCATTCTGTGGCTGTCTTCCCTTATTTGCTTCAGAATTTCTCTTGCTCAATGTGTCTGTCACTTCCTCAGTCCTTACTCTTACTAATCTCTTTTAATTCTCCATGTTCAAATCTCTCCTTTTCCAAAATTTATTGAGCCCCAAGAAAGGTCTTTCTTTTCTGTCAAAATGTGATTGGGTATTTTCATAGTGTTGAAAAGGGTTTAATAAATGTTTTCCAGAACATCCAGGAAGAAGCTGGCTTTGGTACCATGCCAAAGTGGATTTTCTCCCATTTCTAATTATGTTGAAATGAAGCTCTGTTGTCTAAAAACACATTTTCTTTTATTTTAAATGTTACTTCTTTAATGTTTTTAAGATTATGATATAATGACACCACTTCTGCCTTCCCTTTACTCTCTCACAACCCTCACATATATCACTCCTTGTTCCGTTTCAGATGTATGGCCTCTTTTTCATTAATCATAGCTATATACATTTCTAAATATACAAGCAAAACTTAATCGGTTTGCATAATGTTTACTTGTTCATATACATTCATAGTTAATTGGTAGGGACCAATTAACAATTTGTGGGCACATTTTATTTAAAAAAAAAACAAAAGCTACATACAGAGTTTATAAAGCTTTGTATATATATATGTGTGTATGTGTGTGGGGGGAGGTGAGTACTATGTATTTCTACAGAAAGTAGGACTTCTGGGTTGCAGCTGCTAATGAGATGCTCACTAATATCAATCACTTATATCTCCAGATCACTGGGTCACAGAGTAGCTTACACAAGAGTTTCTGAGGGGCACAATGTGAAGTAACACACAGATGAAGTAATTAAATATAAAAAGGATTTAAAAATCACTTTTAGTCCATTGTAATAGGCTGGCCAGATGACACAGTGTGAAACTGTATTTCACAAAGGTGCTTCATGAGTTGGACAGTAGGATGAATGTCTATTATCTCAGCCCTCTGGGAGACTCAGGAAGCAAGATCTTGAGTTCAAGGACAGCATGGGCTACACATTGAGATGGGATTTTTCTTTCTTCCAAATAAAAGAGGGTTTATGCATTCTAGTTTTTAAAAATATTGTGATTTTAGGAACTTTCACCTTTTTTATATTTGTAGCTAAGGTAGACAAACAGAATATTACAAGGAACAGAATCTTCAAATAGGTTGTTACATTCAGCAAGCTTTTTCAGAAAAAAAAATTGAAAATCTAAAGACACCAATTTAAATAGTACAATTTGTTTAGTATTTATTATTAAAGAGTGAAGCTTTGTGTTACATAGGAGTTTCCCTTGAGTTGGAACATTCCCTCCTGGAGAACACAAAGGCTCACTAAGAAAACCCTTTAGGTCCAGCCAACTGATACAAAGAACACCCCCAAGATCTTCCCTGAGGTTATCGTCGTCACTGCTGTGGAGAGGAGACTCTTGGACCTGTGTAGCTGTTTGCAGCTTTCTTGAGTCACCCTGTGATGGGCTCCTCGGTGAAGCAGCTATCAGTCACTCATGATTCTCTTACCTACACTCCTATAAGTAACACCAGGAAACTCAGTGGTTCACCATGCAGGAATCTGGCAAAATTGCCCCATTGGTCTGTCATCAGTGTGCTTTCTGGAATGAACTGACATTTGTTCAAGTCTCCCCAGGAAAAGTCACATAACACATTAAGAAACAAATTAAGTTAAATTCACATTTATAGGAATTCTTACAGTTGATGCATAAAAAAAGGACTTTTACTGAAAATAGCAAGTTGAAATGACACAAAGATATTATTCTAGGATTTTAGAAAAAAAGTAAGTGTGGCTTTGCATACCATAGCTTTTAAATTCCTTTTGTTGATTATAGGAAGCCCACTTTAATACAATGGTGATTTTTTTCTATTCTTTCCTACATGCATAATTAACTTATTGATTATTTAATTTATTCACTTCATCTACATTTATTAAGTTTCCCCTTTACATCAGAAAGAGTGTTGCAGGTGCACATGAGCAAGGTATCTAATACCAATCTACTGTATAAAGATGTAATCTATTTCATTTCAGAGCAACCGATGTGCCTACCTCAAATAATCATTCCTTTGTTTCCCTGGGATAAGATGACCTTGAATTACTCTAAGTATTCTGAATCTCCTGTTTTGGGGGGGACTAAGGTAATACAGTACTGGTGACCATCAGGCTCTTCCTGGACCCAGGCCCTGCAAATGATAAACACATAGAGATACTCCAAAGCCAGCACCTTATGTATCTTGTGAACTTGATGTAATGTTTTTTCTCTCAGTGTCACAAAGGCTAACCTTTGTTTTCTGTCTTTTCAGTGAGCCCTAACAATAACCAAAGGTGAGAGTGTGTGCGTGGTGTGTTCTTAAAAATAAAGCTCTGGTTAATTTCAATGTAACTTTGTTCCTGGTGCTACATATCAAAGGCAATTTCCAGCACATGAGAGTGAAGACTCAGATTGCCTTCTTTATTTTTTGGAACCATGGTGTGGTTTCTGAGTATCTTTACTCAGGCTGAGTTCTGAAGATGCTGTGATCTTTGATCTTGAAGATGCCCTGAAAAATCCCTGTAGCTTCAGTTTTATCAACCATAGAAAGGTAGGAAGAGTTTACAACACCTGCCTCACATTATAATAAGAATTATTGAAGTAAGTCTTAGAATATATTGTGCATCAAAGTATGCTTGTTATAGTTTATTACAGAGCATAGCACAGAGTAAATTAAAGTTTAAGATCAAGCCACATGAGGCAGGAAATACAGAGGATAGTATTTTATGAATAGATTAGGTAGCATAGCTTTTTGAAATGAAGGAAATCTGTGTGTACTTAGGGTGATGGAGAAGGCATAGATTAAGGTTGTGAAATGTGAACCACAATGGTCAAGGGACTTTCAGCTTGCTGGATCACTGCCAGAAGGGAACCTGCAGACATCAAGCAAAATCTGTTAAGAGGTAAAGGACACCAAGGTGATAGAGATTTTAAAAAAAATTCTGCTTTCAACAGCTTCTGAATTCCCTTTCTAATCAGTAACAGCTTATCAAGCATGAGCTGGGAGAAAAACAATCATCAGGGCTCCAGATGGAAATGTTTAATGCATATGTAGTTTACAGGGTGAATATAAATTGTGAACCAAGTGAGTTTTGGTTAATCTATTGAACAAAAAAATATTGAATTTGTTCTAGTTTAATTAATGAGTAACTACTGAATATTGACGCAACAGCATACTTTAACTCTTTCACAAAAAGACAACTGGTTGTGATTTGGTGAAAGAGTTTGCATTTTGAGTGTTATTCCTCTTATATGCATAATTCTTTTAGAGTACGTTCTGAAGCAGAGGTGAAATCTTAAATGCACAGCAATCTATCTGCTATGCACCAATGGGGGTGGGGGCCATAGCAATTTCCTTAATTATGAAGCATACATTTGAAAGAATGTGATTATTTTAAATGTTTATCACTTCTTGAGCAAATGGAGAAAGAAAATCAGATCTCATGTGCAAGATACATGAAACTGTCTCCTGACATTGAGTAAGAAAAGACTAGAGAATATTGAAGATAAGGAGAAGGAGCAAGACACCAAAAAGATGGCTCAGCGATTAGTAGCCCATGGTGCTCTTTCAGAGAACTTGCATCTGATTTCCAACACCCATGTCAAACAGATTACCGGTAACTCTAGCTACAAGGAATATGTTGCCCTTTTCATGCACATGCACCCATGTGTACATACCCATACACAAAAATACGTATAACTTATAAATAATACAAATAAATCTTTATAAAGAATGAATAAGTAAAAGAGTATGTTAACTAAATTGCATAGAAAGTATTTCCTCATTTA
This sequence comes from Sigmodon hispidus, assembly GCA_004025045.1. Taxonomy (NCBI): domain Eukaryota; kingdom Metazoa; phylum Chordata; class Mammalia; order Rodentia; family Cricetidae; genus Sigmodon; species Sigmodon hispidus. The sequence continues at coordinate 34,668 of PVIH01003156.1, read as the reverse complement.
GCTTCTAGCAATATTTGTCCGTCTGAGAAATATTGTTCTCTCATCCTTAACTAAGATTTCCCATTGTTTTCCTTCAGAGCCCTATGGTTTCTATGGCTTAAATTTAATCTTTTAGTTAATGGAAAACAAGTTGCTTTAAAGACAACATTTGTTGAAAATGGTCCCCTACATGTATGTGTCTAGCTATAGAATGCTGAGTGGTTCTGGTTCCTACTCTTGTGTCTATCATTTGTATATCTTACAGGCATATTTTAATTGCACCTACTTCCATTTATACAGAACTCATTATTTTCTATATGGCTTTTATAAACATTAACTCAACCAATTCTCACAACAACTCTCCAAAATCCTCCCTTACTTTTGAGAGGGACGGAGTTTCAGAGAAGCAAAAACATTTTTTTTCGATCAGCTAGATGTCAGTGCTGGAGATGAGACTTGTTTAGCTTCAGATATTTTGGGGTTCAGAGACTATACTGCTGCTTATGTAGACAATAGCTTAATTAAAGTTTCTAGAAAAGTATGCCTTTGGCAGACATCTATTGAGCATAGAGGCAAAACGGGAGTAAAGTCAGAAAATATTTTGCTATTAGATTACCTCTCAGAAAATATAGGAATTGTGCTTCAGTCTTAGACTATGAAAATATTTATCACTACTGTTGCCAAGAGTCCCTTTTTATATGAAGTTGAAAGGAAAATCATAAGCCAATATTCATCAAATAAAATATGTGAGTACCATGCACATAGAGATAATCACAAATACAAATATTTCTTCTGACTTTTTGAGAGATGCTAAGATTGAACCTAGGCCCTCATACATACTAAGCTAAGCCTCCAACACTCCATTAGTTTAACTGATATACTGGAGTGTTGGAACTACAGCCACCTGTAACTCTACAATTAAAGATGCAAGGGTGGATGACCACTGTAAAAAATACAGTTTTTAAAACTATTTATTTTACATAAACAAAAAATTATATTTGAGTCATAGTAACAAGATTATGATAGAAAACAATGGAAAATTTTATCTTAGGATGAGAGAATACTCTTTACTTTCCACATGGAAATTAATTATTATAAGGAGCTGAATGAGACAATATATTCCACACGATTCAATTAAAACATCTCTTGACATAGTATCTCTGGGAGGAAGGCAGTCCTTGTGTTTAAAGAAAACTCAAAAAAATCAGTCAATTTTCTTTACTTGCCAGCTGGTGGTTTATTACCTTAAATTCTCAATCGGCCATTATAATAGAAATAGTTATTTGGAAATAAAAATAATAGATTTGACCTTGATGGTGCTGTTTTTCTTTCATTGTGTTTCTGAAATTTTGTCTTTCATTCTTTTCATCAGTAAAGCCCAAACTTCTATTAAAATGAAAAATATAAGTAGCCTAAATAGTGCCCATTATTCCTTGACAGCACTTATAACATCGAAAAGATTTACAATGATAAGAAGAGGAAACAGAAAATTTCTCAGGGTGAGTTTCATGAGTGAAATACCAAACACATTTCTTTACCAATAACAATACAGCTGATTCAAAATCATTTTTAAAGTTTAGGCTGGTTTTATTTAGAAATGTATCAATGGAGAAAAGATTATTTTTAAGCCTTATGATGCTTAATATTTTCTCCTATTATTGTTATTGTTGGTGTAGTATGCTTTGTTAGTGTAGGATGATTTGTTTCACCAAATAAGAAAAACCAGGTATTTTATAACACAATGGTGCTGGGTAGATCTGGGAAGGAATAAATGCACTATAATAGGTTTTTTGCAGGGAAGTCCATGAGCTTTTCTGAGGGAAGTTTCTAAGTTTCAGATAAATACTATATAAAAAATTGAGAGTTGAAGCAAAGTAACAGGCAAGAGAACATAAATTTTACAATTAACCAGCATATAGTTTAAGAAATAACAGCTATGTAATATTAGACTTTTAATTAGATAAACCTGGCAAGATAATCCACTGGTGCAATAGTGGCACAGGTTTATATAAATTAGATTTAAGGCCAATTCTACAAGATAAAACTCATTCTTGTCATCTTTTATGAGGCCATGTCTATGTAGATCATATGTCTGTAGGGAAGAAATTATCACCACTACTAAAGGAACATAGTACTGAACCAACTTCTTTAGTTATCATTGAATACATAGATTAATGAATCCCTTATTCTTCATCAGAAAATTTTCTTTTTGAAGTAGATGCTGACAAACTCAGAGAGCCACAACTGATATCATGCAGAGAATAAGACCATAGAACAGAATACTCAGCTTGGGGGACTTCCATATCACACTCCCACATCAGAAAAGCTTAGAAACTCTTTTGGAAGAATAGGTAGGCAGATTGTAAGATCCAGGGGCAAAGGATGACTACATTAAAATGGTCTTTTCTGGACAAAACAGTGCAGTTGTATGTATTAACTCACAGATGTTCTGACAGCATGCTCAAGAGCCCAAGACCTGGGAAAGATCAAGCCAGAAAAATATCATCTTGGAAAGAGAAGATGGGCACAAAATTCTAAGTCTAGTGGGGAAGTTATTAAAAACTGATGGATGGTGGCAGAAAGAAAATCCATTAACTCCAAAGAAACATCTCCTGAGAAGTTCTTCATGTTCCAGGAGATGGCTCTACATCTGCATGTGCTCACTGCACTCATGAACTTGGTACATTAACAACAAGAGAATACATGAATTTGGTAAGGAAGAGTGGGAATGGGAATAAGTGAGAGGAAGAAATTGGAGTGGATTTGGTTAAAACATTATAATCATTATATGATATTCTCAAACAGTATTTTTTTTTAACAATTTTTACTTAAATTTTGTTGTTGTTTAACATACCCACTCCACTACTGTTCCTCTATAGGGAATGAGTTCTGGGCCAGTAAATTTTTTTTTTAAAAAAAAGAAGTAAAAACTAAAACTATAAAATAGTCATGCACATATTAAGTAATTTGAGTCTAATCAAATAATGTCTGTTCTTACAAAATATTATCAGTTCATCTAAAAGAGTATTGATATCAACATAAAATTTATAATTGAATTTATTTCCTCGCTATACCAGAAACTCACAAGTTTTACAATTATCAAGGATCATTTTCTTAAAAAAACAGGCATACAGTCAAAAAATCCAGAAGCTTTTGCTTATATCAATAGTCTCTGAGAACTTCATCAACTATGAAGTATCATATGAGGTATCATAACTGTAGCTCAATCTAATCTATATTCACAATGTGTGTTCCTGAACCACTGGCTTATAAATGTACTATCTTTGGATCTAATGAAAATAGTGCTTCCCAGGGAGCAACATACCTTTAGAGGTGCCAAGTGCAGTTATGAAGTAGGTCCAAGCTTTGAAATTTCACACCCATGTGCTTTGAAAATTTGTATCTATGACCTCAGTGTTGGTGGAGACTTACTTGAAATAAAGCAAGACAAAATAAAATGTCCTGTTCTCCATAGCACTTTTATTTCAAGGAGCCCTAATAACGTCATTAAAAAAGAAGTTTTAATTTGATTTGTATTTTGACTTACCCAGTAGCAGTAATGTCACTTTTATTTACTCATATGACTGTTCTTAGAAGAGTCTCCACAAAATTTATTTAGGATGAAAAGAATCACTACTAATAATTCTAAATATGATAAAGCAAATAACTCATGCATATAAAGACTTGTTATATATTCATGAGGTACTAATGATTTCACTAATATGCTTGTGTATGTATGTATGTATGTATGTATTAGATGTGTGTCTGTGTGTGTGTTCATCTATGTGGTAGAACAGGCACACATATGCATGTACAGGTAGAGGCTGTATGTATCATTTCTTAGGTTTCTTCTGCCTTATTCACTGAAATGGGCTGTCTTACTTGACTAGGCTGGATGACAAAAAAGTTCCAGGGGTTTATTTTTGACTCCTCAGGTCTGGGATTAAAAACATATGTCACCACATTTGGTTTTTTACGTGATGAAGATGACACTTAGATTAGTTTTGTTGTAAACATTTTACTGACTAATCTTCCATGTGACATTTTAATTGTCAGTCATATACATATCAAAGGTGTAAAAACACAAGCAATTGGGTAAAGATCATGAAGAAATGGTAGCTGATAGCTGTGTCATATGCAGACAGAACAAAATGAACAAATCTTTTTGTAGAGACATGATACACATCATATGAAAGGTACAAAGAAATGTCTGTTAATTGGGTATTGAAATCCATGGTATAGGCCAATCCAGGACAGCATCCAAGAATACCGGGCAGATGATAAACGGAAGAGCAGATGGAGCTCACTGGAAACAACAAAAGAAGGGAAATAGGATGATTTTCAGGGAAACATGTTGGTTTTGGGGTAATGCCATTGAAAATGTTGGATCTTAGCTCAGGTTCCTCATCCAGAATGAAACTCTATGAACTGGAATAGTAAATCCAATGTCATATAGAAAGTAATAATCACAGGCTGATTAACAGTCTTAACTGAAAAGCAAACATCTACACCCACAAATTAACTGCCTTGGGACTGGCTCAATCCTCCAATGCTATTTAACTTGGAAAGGTCATTCAATGCTTTCTCACACAATTTCTAAAGCTTTCACATGTTCCTTAGTTCACATCACCCATCGCTTCCATCAAAACCAATTACAAAGGCTTCCATCAGCTTCAGTTTTGCTGATTTTATGGAGCGTGTTTCACCTCTTACCCTAGATGAACTTTTAGAAGCATCTCTTCTGGTGCCCATTTCCCTTTCCCTGCCATTTTAAAAATCATAGTTATCTTCTAGATTTCCCTCACCTATACAGCTCTCATAGTTTTCTCCCATGAATACTGGGTTTCATTCCTCAGTCATAGGACTTGGATTTTTTCCCAGGTTTGGTTTGGATGCTCCTCTCTTTTAACTCTGTGTTTGAACCTTAGGGTAGCTCATTATCTACCCTGGGTGGAGCTCAAGATCAAATGAGTCACCATCTCTACCCGCACTCAGTTCTGGGACTCAAATTCACTTGTATTCTGAAAACTTAGTCATTTCCAATTCAATATTTAAAAATAAACTATATTTGGGATGTTGTCTCTAAACCTGATTCTCTGTTGCCAGTTCCTAATATGGCACATGCTATTGCTGAATAGCTTCTCAGGCCAGACTGCCATGACCAGAATTATTTCCCATCAAGGCTCATATCCAGTTCACAGCAATTCCTGTAGAGTTCATTTTCTAATAATTCTTAAGTCATTGTACTGATTTCAACTCTATTTCCATACCCCAGGGGAAGGTGCCATATGTCTCTTTGGATTTCAGCCAGAACCCACTAATTCTTGTGCTCAAGTACTCTCTGCCGCCCCAGATTTGCACTTTACACTGTGTCCATAACAAGATTTTAAATAGAGCAGATACAATTATACTATTCCTGTGCTATGCTCATCACTACCAACATAGACAACATTTTGGCCCACAGCTCTCTATGTTTGGACCACTAATGGAATTACAGTAAAACTAACAAACAAGGCTCATAAAGCTGTGGACTGACAGGGTCTTCCCAAGTTTCTTCTCATATAACCCTCCTCTTCTTTCTGTTCTGTTCTTCTTATGACCTAGGGTATCGCAAAGACCCTGTTAACTACCCAGAACATGACTTTTGCTGCTACATTCAGCTACCTCATAAGTCTCAGCCCACTTATCACAGCCTAGGAGAAATTGTCCTTGCTTCCTCACTGACGTCACATTTCCAAAACCACCTGTGAACTGTATAGCACCACCCACTTTCAGGCTATGTGTTGTGGCAATGCTACTGCCACAGTACTTGTCTTCATAAAGATATAGCATGTTGCTAGGGTTTTTTTTTTGTATGTTTGTTTTTGTTTTTCAAGAACATAAAGGAGTGGGTCTTCTGACATGCTCATACATATTCATCACACTTCTTTATTCTTTAGCCCCTATTCCCCTCCTCTCGGCTTTCGACAAGCCTCCTTCCTTAGTTCCAACTAACTTCTTATGGTTGATAACACTGATTGTCAGATGGATAGGCTATAAAATCCCACATAAGTTAAGCCTCTGGACACACAATTGAGGACTTATCTAGTTTAGATCAGCTTGTGGGGATGCCTTCAAAAGACTCTCTTTGATTAATTTAGTTGCAGAGGAAAGACTCACCTTGACTTTGAGTCACCTTCTTTGTGGTAGCCTAGGAAGGAGGTCTAGGTGAAAAGATTTTGCTTTTGCCTGCTTACCTTCCTGTTTCTCTACCCAGTGTATGTTCACCTTCTTCATTACTGCCATCCTAATCCCTGTTGTTCCTATCATACCTTTTTGACTTTAAAATCCGTATTCTTTAGTCTACCAGCATGGACTGAAGATCTATATCTCTTCAGAAATTCCAGATTCCCAGGACCTGCTTGGAACTGCTGAGGCATCCAGCCTCTAGGACTCAGCTAACTGGTTTGTAGTCTATTCTGTGTGTAGACATCTATGGTTAAACAGCTCATACTGTATCCTATGAACCAATCTAATAAGTCCCCTTTTAATATATGTTAATTCTGAGTTCTGTTCCTCTAGATAACTCTGCCAAATATGCCCATTTTGCTTCATAACACTTATATCCCATTACTCTATTGCATCCCTTTCTTTTATGGCGCTTCATCCCCTTTTCATGATACATATATATATTATATATATATTATATATGTGTGTATACATATACATATGAGTATATTTGTATGAATTCAAATCCCTCATATATAATATTACATTTGTATTTTCTAAATCTGATTTATTTTAAAGAATTATTTGCAATTCAATAGATTTTCCTGAGAATGTCATTATATCATTTTTCTTTATATTTGAATTAGATTCCAAAGTAAATATACCACATTTACGTGGTCTCTCATCTGATGATTGACATCTAGGTTAGTTCCATATATTAGCTATGGAGATTAGTATAGTGATAAATGTGTATGCTTCAGTATCCATATATAGTGATATACAGCTGGATTTTCTCATCTTGATGTGGGGATTGTATCTTCAGCCCTTAATCCACAGTCAATTCTTAGTAAATGTTATTGATTTAAGAAGAATTTTCACCAAACAAAAGTGGCCAGAACTCCAAAGAATGACCTGAAGCAAGACTATCTTAATCCCCTCTGTCAAGCTCTTGCTATTTCATTTACTTCATGCTATGTCTTTACTCCTCACGATTCTTTATTCTTCTAATATCTCTAACTTATTAATTATATAAATCTCAGATTAAACATCACTTTCTGTATAGAGCCAGAGAGTATTTGTTAAATGAATGATGACCCTATTACCCTACTAAGCATATACTGATTGTCATAATTAGGTCCCAGACAGCAGACTAGGGCCTGGGGTTACAGAAATTGATATGAAAGTCTCCCAGCCTTGAGGAGTTTCCTTCATATTTGGAGACTGCAGTCATGGAGAGAGATAATTAAAGCACAACAGAAATGGCACAACAGATAAAGGTACCTCCTGCTGGTTGGATGAAGCATGAGAACAGCCTGCTGCTGTGATGACACAGTGCTGTACGAAGAGTACACACAACGTCCTCTTCACAGGATAATCTGCTTCCTACCTGTCAGCTGTACAAATTAACACCATCATCTAATCACTTGGTGGGAAGAAGAAATATCTACTATTTTTAAACATTACAGGAGACTTTATCTTATAGAGAAAATCTAACTAAACTCTGTGAAGAGCCATTTACAGATGAAATAACAGACCTCAGGAAGTCGGCTACAAAGACTGGTAGAACTGCTTTGCAAAGAAAAATAAACATGCATTAGTGGACTAACTGGAGAAGGTTCAAGATTAGGCTAAGAGATATTGAGACATGGAGAGGGATCTACTGATTCCTGGGATATAACAGAGGTCAATCAATCAAAAACTCCTGTCCTAGGCCAAAGGAAACATGCACACACACTTGTGCACACACACATGGGTTAAGGCATATATACATGCTGAACAAGAGCATATACAATGGTAAATATCATTTAACTAGGCTACTTTTTAATACAGATGTATCTGTAATTTGGTTTTAGGTCATGTTCTCTGGTATAAATCAACCCTAAATGAGGTCTTCAGTCTCCAGTATGAGCATATTCAAAGGAAAAACATGTAACCCTGGCTCTGAGCTGGAATACAGTATGGGGTCCTAGTCCTTCTTCTCAACTTTACATCTTGCTACTCCAGGCAAGAGAGCATGGATTCAATTCAGTGGGAAAGGCATGTCTTCTGCATTCCTAGGGGTAGAAATTCCTATACTAGAAACATGCAGGCTATGTGAAAATTAAGGACTATGTCTTTGTACTGGGTGACTCAGGTGTCAGATTGTCCTCCTCTGAGTCCCTCTGACTAGTCTCTGACTAGATTGTAGGGTGGAAACCTCAGAAGCCCCAAATACTGATCCTGCAGTATATGTGATAAACATGAAGATGTTTCTCAGAGTATTTAGGCCCTGAGAATGGAGCCATCAATACATGCTTTACACCTTTCCTACACACCTGTTTTTACCTCTGCATGTTTTTCTGCTTAACATGTTTACTTTGTTTCAGATAAATTTAATCATCAAAAGATGACAGGTTCCATGACAAAGATAGAAAAGAAAAAAAAAGAAAAGAAAAAATATTATGGCATATACTTAATCTTTATCTCTACATCTAAGCAAAACATGTTTTCTTTAAATTGAAATAGAAAGCCCGCAAATACTCTAAAACACAGCACTAAGCTGGTTGATTTTGTTTCAGGTTGAAAGGAGACTTTTCACATAAATTATTTCTTGAGTTTGTTTTTTTTTTCTTTTTCTTTTTCTTTTTCTTTTTTTTTTTTTAATAGGACAGCTGCTGCAATTGCAGATATATCCCAGGATTTACTTGTTTGGAGCTGTTAGGGTTCCTGTGAAAATGTTTTGGGGCAGGGACACTGTGACACTGCTTCAAAGTGCTGCAGACACCAACCAATGAGAGTATACTCACATTTAAATTAGTCAAAATTAAGCAGTACAGTGCCAGAAACAATGCTATATATAATCACAGTACTTAGAAGACTAAGGAAGCTAATAGGGAGTTTGAAGACTAACCCAGGATACATTGTTAAAGGTGTAGAAGCACCCTGCCGTTTGTTCACCACCAAATGTGAGAAAGAAAACTATGTAGACTAGATGTGAACAAAGAGATAGCTTCAGGGGTTATCTGGCCTTAATTTTTAGGGTCTGCTATAGTCCCATCCATTAAGCGGGATAGTGGATCTGCAGGTGTGATGGGCTGTTACCTCCCTGCTTGCATTTTGTGGATGTGTGACATATGAAGGTGAAATAGTTCTGCAGGTGAATGAAGGTTCTGAATCTGTGAGGGATGTGCTAGAGACACAGCGCCAGGGGAAGACATGCTAGAGGATTTTAGACTCTCAGTATCTTTGTGGCTTTTATATCAGGGCTGAATAAAATACTCCCATAACATGCAATGACCTGCCGTGAGATACAGTTTACAGCCACCATTAGCTTAGTTTAGAGAACTGCTATGGATCACCTAGAAGGCCATTTCTCTCCTCTCCTTACGGAATAGTTCCTCATGACCTTGGCTGCTGACTGTTAGCATTTGTACCACGTGCTCCAGATGCGAGTCTCAAGGGTCTGTTCCTAACCCAGAATTAACTTGTGATATGTTTGCCTGATACTGTGGCTTGAATCTTAGATGTTGTCAGTGGGCAAATATTGAACACTTTTCTCCAGCGTGCACCACTTTTGGTTGGTGTGGAATTGTTAGGGGTAGGGATCAAGCAGAAAATGTGGGTAACTAGGACGAGTCTTCAGAGGTTCAACACTAGCCCCAATCCACGTGTGATTCTCTGTTTCTTGGTCCACTGTGCTGTAATTAACTGCTATATTGTGTAGCGGCTGCCATAGGCTGGGTTGGTTTATCCTATTACCCACACTGTCCTGGACTGATGCTCTCTGAAGCTAAGTCAAAATAAGCCTTTCCTAAGTTGTCTGTGTGGGGTAATTTGGTCACAATGGTACAAAGGTAGCTAATGTACCTGTCACTCTGACTTTCCCACCCTACCCACGCAGATCAGGTACTGAGTCCTTAAAACGTGAATGACTTGTTTGAAGGTATGGTGCTGGTTGGTTAGAATCCAGGACCTGAACAGATGTAGCAGAGGTTGCCACTTTATTTGTGCAATCTTATCTGCATATTTTGTGTAAGAAGTAGAAGTTAGAAGAACATCACAAGAACAGAGTTATTAGTTTCAAAAGCATTTGGAGGTACCAGCGTCAGAGTTTCTATTTGAAATTCTTGTACATTTTTACTGATAGACTTCATAAATTACCCGGACTCTGAAAAAAATTCCAAAATTGCTGTGGGATTTGCAGCTTCAGTTTTTCTTCCCTTCATTTAAAGTGAAACAGAGTCCATCAAATGTTTAACAGTTGTGAAATATAGGTTATTAGAGACTGATTTATTGGAGATGGGGTAACAGACTTTTCTTGCTCATTTTTATTTATTCAAAGACACACTGGTTTATTTAATTCACTTGATCAGCTAAATATTTCATAACTATTTATGAAAAATATACTGCAAGAAGTGTTTGGAAGAGCAAAGAGAGATGGGGGCATCTGTGCATTGAGGAGAATCCAGGCCTTCTGTGTAGAATGCCATGCAAAGCACAGTGGAAATGGGAAGTCTACAGAACAGTTCAGCTCCAGGATAGAATTCTTCCACATCATTAGGTCCTTGAGATACTATATTGCCATCAAGTACTGCACAGTCACTTGTTGGGAGTGAGAAGATCTTAATGGCAGACATGGACTATTCTGCAGCCTACGGATCTTGGGCATGAGGATATGTTTGTCATCTCATCTTAGTATACAAATTTGTTTTGAACTATTTGCCATGAAAATTTCTACATATCAATTTATTTGAAATGAATTTTGGCAATCTTTTGTCAGTGGTCACTCAAAATGTTCTTCCAATAGTAGAATTAAAATGATATACTTAATAGCCTTTTTAATAGTATCATCACTTTCTATGAATTATATTGCATTTGCTGACACCTTGGTATGCTCTTTCAAAAGGCCTGAGTGACAGACACTATTGAAGGACATTAAAAAAAACTAAAAGTAAGTCTGCAAATAATTTGATTTTGTATTAATTTAATAAATAACTGTTGATTTGATTTCTTATAATTTCTATTTCTTTCCTTCTCTTTCTTAAAGTTGCTGTAATTCTGTGCCAACTTAGCTAACCATGCCAGCCAATAAGAAAATATAATTTAGAGAAAGTAAAACTAATGTGACACGAGGAATATTATAATGATGCTTTTGCCTCAGAAAGGATGCTACTAAGGCATTCTTTCCCCAAATTCCTGCTTTAGTTGCTTATGCTCAACTGTATGTTAATTGTTAGATACTTTTTCCTGTTATTAATTCTGGCATTTCTATTAAATTTTTCTACTTTTTGTTTGTTTATGTGGGATGCATATGCCAGAGCTTCTGTGTGAAGGTCAGAGGACAGCTGATGAAACTCTGTTCTCTGTTTCCAACATATGGGTCTTGAGGATTCAACTCAGTTCATCAGGCTCAGAGTCAGCTTCCTTTCTCCACTAACCACTTGCCTGCCCTGCCTTCTTTTCTCAATAATAATATATTATTACTCACATATGACTGAAGAATGGACATATTCTACTTCTTAGGTTCAGGACATCTGTTCATTTTTTTCTGGCCTAGAAATTATATCTCTTTCTCTCTGCCTCCTCACTCCATACTTGGGCTTGAATTTAAGTTCATTTATATGCTAGACAAGCATGCTATCACTGAGCATTTATAGCTCAGCACTCTTTTGTGGTAAAATATATTCAATAAAATTAATTAGAAATATCAGAGGACAGAGCCATCTCTCCATCCTTTTGTTTTGATTTGTTTTGTATTCTCAAGACAAGGTTTCCTGTGTAACAGTTCTGGCTATCCTGGAACTTGCTTTATAGACTAGGCTGGACTCAAACTCACAGAGATTCTCCTGCCTCTGCCTTCCAAGTGCTAGGACTAATGGCATGCACACTACTACCTGGCTATTAAATATATATCACCACACTCTTTTTTTGCTTTTTATTTGGGGGCACAGTACCATTATATTGGCTATACTAGCTTTGTTCTCACTCTGAAGCCAGTGATAGCCTTGAACTTGGGATCCTCTCTGTGGTAGTTTGAAAGAAAATGGCCTCCAAATGAAGTGGCCCTATATTGATTAATGCTGTAAATATTTTTCACTACATTTGTTTAATGAAACACTGCTTGGTCAGAAGTCTGGCAGGAATCAGAGGCAGGACAACCATTCTGGGAGAGGAAAGGCAGAGACAGACACCATCAGATGCAGAGGAAGGAAGATGCAAATGCTGCATTGAGAAAAGGTACCAAGCCACATGACTAAACATAAATAGAACTATGGGTTAACTTAAAAATATGAGTTAGCAAGTAATAACCTTGAGCCATAAACCAAACAAGTTATAATTAATATAACCTTCTGTGTGTTTCTTTGGTGCTAAATGGCTGTTGGACAAGCCACACAGGACAGAGAAACTTCTGACTACCACATTATTGGGAAGTGTGGATTTGTTGGAATAAGTATTACCTTGTTGGAGGAAGTGTGTTAGTTTGGAGGAGGTTTGGAGGTCTCATATATGATCAAGCCACACCCAGTATCTCAGTTAACTTCCTGTTGCCTATAAGTCAAGATGCACTATACTCAGCTACTTCTGCAGCACCATGTCATCCTGCACACCACTATGTCACACCATGATGATAATGGACTGAACTTCTAAAAACATAAGCCACACCAATTAAATGTCTTTCCTTTATAAAATTTGACTTGGTCATGGTATCTCTTCACAGCAATAGAAACTCATCTAAGATAGCTTTACTTTAACCCAATTTAATGAGTAGCTTTAACTATACAGATTTTGCCACTAGAGCTTTTTTTTAAATTTTCATATCTGAGATTTTTTGCTTTCTCTCCTTTAACCATGTGCTAATAATACAAAATATCATCCTAAGGTGTCCCATATTCATGAATATTTAAGTATCCTCCAGTCTTAGTTCACTAGATGTCTCTATAAGTTCATGATACAGTATATTCTTGATATTGCAAAACACACAGACATTAATTGGTTTGGCTATAAAAGTGATAAATATATGGTAGTATGTAATGTTCATAATTTTTTCCCACTGGTGTTTGTAACAACTTTCATTTCTAAAATTTTAAAATGCTAATTTCTTTTAAAGAATTAGTTCTTAATAAAGTTTTCTCAAGCCAACCGTGGTTTTGCTGTTTTATTGTCCACTCCCTTTATTTTCTCCTTGTCTTCCCAATTGCTCTGTCTTCACACTTTCATGGCACATGTTGCCTTTTTCCTCATATCCTTTTCTCTTTTATAGTTTATTGTTTATGCCTGTTCTCATGGCTCCTTATCTACATGCATACAAATGTTAGAGATAAGGATCCCTATGGGACAGAATATTCATGGCTTTTTTTTTGATACTGCTTCATCTCATATAATGTAATAGTCTATAGTTCCATCTATCTTCCTTAAAATTTCATAATTTCACTTTCCCTATCCTTAAGCATGTACACAAAGCATTTCTATATTCTACCACAGAGACAGTTGGCCATTCATATTTATTGCTATATTTACTATAACAAGGAAATGGAGCCAGTTTAGATGTCAGTCTACAGAAGAATTGTTAATAAAAACATGGCATAGACAAACAGAATTTTACTCAGTTACCTCAGAATTTTGCAGTGGAGATTACACACTCAATTTTATTTGTTAAATTAAATAAGTAAATGAACAAATGCAAAGTTTTAATGAGGAAATGAACGCATGCATCACTCTATATAATCCATTAGAAGAAAACTGTAATAAGTTTTAATCCTGATAGGCATAGTTACCTCTTTCTTTGAGTTCATAAATCTTTATCTTCAAATTTAAGAATGTGATAGCAACCAAGCAGCTCACTTCCTTCAGGCTATTTTGGGCTCCACAGCTCTGTCTCTTGCCCTTTGTAAAGGCAGCCATAGCAAAGAACCTTTTCTGACAGTGTGGGTAATGATATTTTGATCTGAAGGCAATTCCTTTTAAATACCATGATTAATCTTTGTGAGCATCAAGGCCCCATGGTTAAGGCTTAAAATAAGTTCTAAGAATGTTATTGGTAGAGTAACTGACAGATGCTGGATATTAAAACTCATGCTAGATATGAAAATATAGAAAATAGCTATGCAGAACTGGTGTGAACTACAGTGAAGAATGATAAAACCTGAACAACAGTATCAGTAATAATAATAGCTAATATCTGTATTTGCCTTGAGTCAACCATACTGCTGCACATCTTGCTATTAAAATTTGTTTAATCCCCATGACAAACCTGTGGGGTGAATACTATTGCACCCATTGTGAGGTGGCAGAAAGAAGATTTGGAAAGCTTAAGTAACCATCTCAAATCACTCATTAAATAAACATGGAATTTGCTTTGTCTCTAAACCCAAAGAACCATCTCTTTTCATTACATTCTACCATTTATCAGAAGGGATAATGTTACACTTCAGAGTACATTTAACACGAATAATCCCCACACTTTCCATTCAAACCTGGAAAACGACATAGTGAGAAACATGCTTGAAAATGGATTCTGTGTATGGCTGTGACATAGGATGCTGCACACAGGACTGTATTAGCAATGGGTGAAAGCACAAATTACTATTTTCAAAATAAATAATGCTGTAGAATAAAATATCATTTGGCTCTAGATACTCTTTCTCTTGAGGTATAAAGAATACAATTTTATATAGTCATCTCATTATGAACATTATGTTTTCAAATTGTTACTATTGTAAGCATCTCATGTAGCATTCATATATGCTGTGACATATGAATACTAAATGGCATGGGAATACTGAGCTACTTTTAATGTGGCATTTCAAATATAAAGATTTTATGCACATAAAATGTAGAGGATTGGGAGTTTTGAGTTGTGTTACTAGTATCAGATTATTAGTAAATGGTTCGATTAACATGGTTTTATTACTTCTTTTTTAAAATTAAATTAATAGGGTAGTATTTGGGAAATAACTATTTATAGTTTGACCTTCTATAGGTTCTCAGCTAATGCAAGCTTTTAAATCTTCAAAGGAGCAACATGGTCATTGAGCTTGACAGATAAGTAGTGATAAGGACTTTGCAAGTCATATCCACACTCTGTATAAAAAAAGACTAAAATGGAGTAATGTTGAGCTTGACTTAATATTTTCCAAAGAACAGAAATGCAGGAATTTAAAATTAAAACTGATTTGAGAACTTTTATACATATTTGAATGGGTAAACTGATATTCAAATATTATACATATTTGTAAAATGCATGCTGTGTGCATGTGTATGTGAGTGTGTCTATGTATAATTTACAGGTACATATAAGTGTGTAGTGGGATGATGCTGGTAATGTTGTAAATATTTGTTCTGCCTATGGGTTTAATCAAAAGCTGTTGGCCAAAGTCAGACAGGAAGTCTGTGCAGAGCTATAAGACTGGGCAAACTGGGAACACGAAGAGCAGAGTACAGATGACATAGAGTGCAGAGCTTTAAGACTGGGCAAACCGGGAACACGAAGAGCAGAGTACAGATGACATAGAGTTGTCAGAGTTGTCAGGAGACACAAAGGAAATGCTTTTGAGGAAAGGTACTGAACTGCATGGCTGAAGAGGTAAAGAAGGATGGGTTAGTTTAAGACTAAAGAGCTAGCAAGTTATATGCTTGGGCCCTGGGTAAATCAGTGTAAAAATAATACAAGAGTCTGTGTGATTATTTGAGCCTAAGTGGCAGTGGGGATGAGAGTGGATCCAAACCTCTGGTCTAGCCTGGAAAGTCTGGGTCAGAAACCTATTACAACATAAGTGAACATATGCATGTGAACATATATATGTATAAAGACCAAAGGGCAATTCTAAGATAGTATTTAACTTCCTTTTTGAGACAAATTCTCTCATTGGCCTGAAACTCACCAAGTAGGCATGGCTGGCTTGCCACCAACTCCCTGAGAGTGACCTGCATCTCTTCTGTTTCAAACAAAAATGTGACATTGTAATACACATATTTGCAAGTCACCTGTGTGTTGTCTGCTACATAGGACACAGTGCGGAGCTCTAATGATGGCCATGACCTCTCCAGCAGCATGATTACAAGTGTGTGAGATCACATCAAGTGGCTACCAGTGAACTGCTTGTCAGTGCATCTTCTGTACTAGGGTTACAGACTCAAAGAGCAACACCAGCCTTTCTACATGATGCTAGGGGTCCAAACTCAGGTCCACATACTTACACAGAAAGTATTTTGCTTAATTTAACATCTCCTCATCTTGTGATTCTGGGATATTAGTGATGACATTATGGAATATTAATATGATAGAATATATAAAATATGGTTCATAAGACAAAATATCATACATAAATATAGTAGGCATCTTCATTTACTTTTTATTAAATTTTATGATGAAAGAAATATTGTATCAACAACTATATGAAAATTTTGTATTCTAACTTTCTCCACATAATACATATCATGATCACTTGTGAGGAATGAGTAGAGTCATAAGTGAATATATTTGTTGCTATGTGCTTCAGACCTAGCGAACTGGGTATGGATACAGACATTATGTAGAAAGTATACCCACAATATCCTCCCATTGACAACTGAAGCCTAAGAGTGCTCCCCACAGGGAACCTCTACACAGAATAGTTAATCTCCCTCCTTATTCAACTGTACATAAGTGCTGAGTTTTTGGATTTCTTGTCTGCTTCCACCTCAGTGCAGGGTCCACTTACCCTAATTTTACTGTATACTTGTCTGTCACTTATTCATTCCCAATCTACAAAGTCAAGTCAAATTTAAAGCTATGCAGGTCACAATAGTCAATTTTAGTTATCATTAAAAATTCTTCAAATAATTCATACAGGCTTTCAACATAATTTATTGAAGTATTCTCATTTTGTCACAGTTGTCAAACATCTTCTTGTAGGGGGACGATACTAACTGAAATATGCTGTGCTTTAATCAGACATAGATTTCTTTTGTTCCTTTACAATTGTTCTTTTAAAAAACATTTGTGGATAATCAACCAATAGGCAGACATGTATGTTATTGTGCTGATTTTTATACTCACTAGTTGAATAAATGAACAAAATCATTGTTAATGCTTAATTTCTCATTGGTAAATGTCAGGAATCATTCGCACAGAACAGCAGTATCAAGCTATAAATGAGGCACTTACTCAACATTTGACACATCGTCGGTGCTCAGTCACTGCTCAAAACACTCTGGACACCATGATTATAGTAATAATTTATTATAAGTGTACTTATCATAAGTCTGCATACTATGCTCTGACTTGAATTTCTCTCAAATATGCAAAATTATTTGATAATCCAATAAAAGTTAAATTGGCATTACTTCTATTTCATGAACTTTAAGAAGTTGATTTGCTAAACATCCATAAGACACAACAATCAACTTTTCTTTTGTGAGGGGCAGGTACATTCTGTAATAACCATTCCTTATTACTAGACCTTTAGCCCAAAAGTTTCTTTTGGTTTTAAACATTCATTTTATTTTTAATAATGTGAATATATATGAGTGTGTGGGTGTCTCTGGAGAGCAGACACTTCAGATCCCCTGGAGCTAGAGCTACAGGTGGTCATAAGCTACACATTATGGGTGTGGATATTGATCTCTGGTCCACTGGAAGAATAAGACATGTTCTTAGCCATCTTTTTACCACCCAGATATTTCTTAGTGAAAACATTTTAGTTTAAGCTAGTGAAAATTAAACTTATATGTGGGATGTTAGTTAACCAAGTAGGCTTTTATTTTGCTATAAGCAAGTGGAGAATGAGTAATATATTTACTTTTAAATTATATATAAATAATAATTATATACATATTATATAATTATATATATCACTATGTAACAAGTTGTAAAACGCATAATGATAATATTTATGTTCCAAACACCAAACACAAATGCCTTCCAATCACACACAAATGTCACCTCTAAGACTATTCTTTTTTTTAAATGTGATTATTTTTTAATTTAATTATAGATGAACTCAAGAAAAAGGAAATTTTACTACAAACAGTTGGAGAATACAAAAATTACATTTTATCAAACTTACTTTGTTTTTTTAATTATGAATCAAGTCACATTTTTTATCCTTGTATATCCTTATAAAAAGTCCCTTCCCCCTCCCACCCCCTCAGGTCACTCTTTCTTCTCAGCATCACCCCATCTCTTCCCCAGCATGGTCAGGAGGTCCCAAGGTTCCAGTATTGCTCAGTTCAGCCTCCACTCCTGACAGATCCAGTTTTCTTACCCCAACATCGAGACTGAGTCAGGTATTCCTCTAGGGGGAGTGAGATCCAAGGTGTTTCAGATCCCAAGCTGTTCCGTGGTTGTGGTTTGCAGCTTGGACATGCTTTGCTTTTTCATTTTTTTTTTTTTGTTTAGAGTCTACTAATGAGTGAGTACATCCCATGCTTATCTTTCTGGGCTTGAGATACCTCGCTCAGGAGGATATTCTCAAAATCCATCCATTTGCCTGCGAATTTTAGGATATCATTTTTTTCTTACTGCTGAGTAGTACTCCATTGTGTAGATGTACCAGTTTGTTAATCCATTCTTCATTTGAGGGGCATCTAGGTTGTTTCTAGGTTCTTGCTATTATGAATAACGCTGCTATGAACATAGTTGAGCTAATGCCTTTGGAGTGCGATTGTGCATCTTTAGGGTATACAGCCAGAAGTGGTATTACTGGATCCTTGGGGAGATTGATTCCCAGTTTTCTGAGAAACCACTATACTGCATTTCAGAGTGACTGAACAAGTTTACACTCCCACCAACAATGGAGGAGTGTTCCTCTTGCTACACAACCTCACCAGAATAGGCTGTCATCTGTGCCTTTTATCTTAGCCAATCTGACAGGTGTCAGGTGGTATATCAAAGTTGTTTTGATTTGCATTTCTCTGATGGCTAAAGATGTTGAGCACTTTTTCAAGTGCCTTTCAGCCATTTGTAATTCTTCTGCTCAGAATTCTCTTTTTAGTTCTTAACCCCATTTTTTGATTGGGTTACTCAACGTTTTAGGCTCTAGACTCTTGAGTTCTTTATATATTTTAGAGATCAATCCTCTAGGATTGGTGAAAATCTTTTCCCATTCTGTAGGCTGTCGTTTTGTCCTATTGACAGTGTCCTTGGCTTTATGGAAGCTTCTCAGATTAAGGAGGTTCCACTTATTGACTGTTGTTCTTAGTGTCTATTCCACTGGTGTTATATTTAGGAAGTGGTCACCTGTGCCAATTCGTAGAAGGGTATTTCCCACTTTCTTTTCTATCAAGTTCAGAGTGGCTGGGTTTATTTTGAGGTCTTTGATCCACTTGGATTTGAGTTTTATGCGGGGTGACAGGCTTGGATCTATTTGCATTTTTCTACACACTACCAACCAGCTATGCCAACTTGATAATCAGAAGTTGAAGGAGCTCCTGTGTATCCAGGCACCCCTTTGATTTGATCATTTCCATTCAGAAGGAATAAACCCACCAGTTATGTAGATTAAGTTAAACAAACACTTAACTTTTATATACACCATATTTTTCAGCTTTCATGTAGTGTACCCCACTATGGTCATCTCTGAATTAGGATGTAGTGACAGTAGCTTCAGAAACCTTTGAAACAAGGTTTTACATGTATATCTTCATTTTCTTTCACAACACTTTGAGGGAATGAATAAAGTGAAAAAATATTTGATGGAAACTGAAAAGATTTATCTGCGATCACTAACCACATTTGTCATGTCCGTGGAGAAGTACACTGGTTAGCTACAGGCCAGTAGAAGATTTCTCAAAAATCAATCAATCAATCAATCAATCAATCAATCAATCAATCAGTCACAGCAACTTCCTTTCCTTTGTTAAAACATAAATACCCTTTGATTAAAGGCAGAATAGTAGGATGAAGTTATTTCAGTTGTTTGTTCATTTTATTCTGTTTGTGAGATGAGGAGATCTTAGTGATGTATGCTAAAATGAACATCTTCTAAATATAATGGAATGTATGAAACAATATTAATTTGTTGTCTTTTAATAAAATACATCCTATAATATTTCCTGTGGGTTTTTTTTGTCAGAATTAAAATGAGAAGAAGCAGCCACATAAAGAACCCTGACTCTAAGTTATGATAAAATTTCATCAGCCTTATCCTAACCTTGAGGTGATATGTTATATATTTAATAAAACTTGAAATATTCGAGAGATTAACACATAGTCAAAATCTAGGCAGACAGCTCGAGAAATTCTTCAGCTTTAGACATAGCTCAGGAAGTTCTCAGCTTTGAGTACAAAGCCAAACTGCAAGGCTTCAATGGCACACACCTTTAATTCCAGCCCAGGGAAAGCCTGAAAGTGGTGATTTACACCCTTAAACTCATAACTCCTGAGACAGAACTTTCTCTATTTCTGGGGGTTCAAAGCTAGCTACCAAATAAAATAGTTCCAGCCTTTAATCTTAACCTGGATGGGATACAGCTGGAGATAAGGGTATTTAAGGCCACATAGGAAATTAGCAGAGTCAGAAGCAACCAGGATTGAGGCTAAGGAATTCAGAATATAGCTGGGTGAGAACTGACTGTGGTGTTTCCTCTCTCTAGTAAGCCTTTCCTCAATATTTGGCTCTGAGTTTCTTTCCTTACAGTTCAATATTGTCCAACATAACCTCAAATGTAAATGCACATTGAGGAAAATGTGAGATTAACCAAGGGAGAGTGTGTACTCAAATTGATCTTGGATGGAAAGATAATTAATGAATCAAAAGGAAGGTATTGGTCACTAATAAAAATAAATTATATTAGTGTTAATGCATCATAATAGTGATTTGCTGTAAACAACACATACAAAATAAGATCAAGTGTTTATCATTTTTACTAATATCCACTCTGTCAAATCACAAGGGTGTCTACAGCTATTCTGCACACATAAGAGATGAACATTGGCAGTCAATCCTTAATACTATAACTATTCTTATCAATAACAAGTCAAAGGAGTCCCAGTGTGTGGGTTTTGCCTTCAACACATTACCAAGTCACTTCTAGTGCATATTTTTATTTTCTTTCATATGCCCCATCAGTCTAGTGAGGCAGTTAGTACATGGCACTAGAGTATCCTTTTGTAGATTTATCCTGCAGGATACATTTGGCAACATCTAGAGTGGAGCTTCATATACAGCCAGGGATCTGCCATTCTTACCAGTTTTGTTGGCAGAGACCCACCCAGCGATGTTGTAGAAAATTCTACAATTCACATGATACTCATTTCCTCACCCTAAATATGGAATTATCCATTAAAAACATCAACAATCCCAAAGAAGACAATCTTTAATCTGTACTGACATTTATTTGGTTAAATAAAAATATAAATTGTCCTCAAACATTTATTTATCATATAAAGCTTATATGAGTTAGAATAAAATTGAATGAATAGCATGCATTGATTTTTATTTATGCGCATGTATATATGTTGCCTGCGTGTGTGTGCACATGTATACATTATGCGTATGAGTACTGCGGTGTGTGTATAGAGGTCAGAAAACATTGGGCAAGCTTTCTACCTTGTAAGAGACACAATGTCTCTTACATTACTGTTTATTCTAGGCTAGCTTGTCTTCAAGATTCCAGAAATTCTCATGTCTGCACCTCCCATTTCACTATAGGAACATTTGGCTACATACTTGAACTACCTTACCCAACCAACCTTACGTGGTGTCTGGTAGTCTGAACTCAGATCATCAAACATCTTTTTTGGGGTGCTATCTTTATAATTAGTGAAAAAATCTTATTTGTAGATAGATGAAGTACGCTGAATTTTGAGTAAACAATAATCAAGGAGATATCATACCTATCCTGTATTCCACCAATTTTCAGATGGCATTAAACTCTGTCATTTATTCACATCAATCTTTGAAAACCAGAAAAACCTCATGGAATGATTTGTGAGGAGACAATTATATTTTCCATAAAATGACAATGATAAAAGAGGCTTTCTTTATAATATAAAAATTTCTATATTTCAATCTAAGAAGCTATGACAGGCTGGTTAAGGAGGATATCAAGTTGAATGTCAGTCGTGGCAATTTGGGAGAGCAATTCTACCACAAAATCAAAAGCCCACCAAAGGCTAGAGATTCAGCTCAGTGATGGAGTGTTTCCTAATATCTCTGAGGCTCTAGGTTCAATCCCCTGAACCATCAGGTCAAAACCAAACAAAAATTCCTACATGTTGTCTCAGTTCTCTCGCCAATGTGTTGCACATTGTATGATATACCAACAGACTTAATATCACTATGTTAAAGTTGTAATTAACCAACGATGTTATTTTATAAAAGAAGTTGACAGCCTGAAAGAAAAGAATGTAGCATGGGCTCTTTGGACATTGTTGATTTAAGTAAAGCTACATGTAACATAATCTACATGGTCAAAAATAGATTTAGAAATTAAAGCTCTTATCTAGAGCCTAACACTATCTATAATTCAGAGAAATAAGAAACCAGAAACTATGGAGTGATACCTAAGAGTGAGGAGGCAGATGCTGTGTGCCTCACATGTGGGAAACTGGCAGGCTCCAGGAAGGACTGTGTGCTCGATTCCCAACTCTGTTCACAAGGATGGAGTCACCAAATCCATATTTCCTCTTCTTCAGCCCAAGGCACAGTATACTGCTGATCTCTGAGGAGTGGGCTCCAGTTGCTGACCAGGGGACCCACTCATTCACTAAGCCTATCATAGGAAGTGCTGATTATGTTTATGGAAGTACCCTAAACAAAGTCATGCTCTTCAACCTATTTTGTAGATAGAGACTTTTTCCTAATGACAGGTTTAGGATATTTGGGAGTAAATTTTCAAATCAAGATTATCTTTTTGTTTCTGAGATTATTCCTCCGTTTTTGCTGAAAATAAACTAGAGCACAGACACCTACTTCAGTCCCCTTTGTCTTCCCAAGAGGCATGGGAACTGGAAGGACAAACCGAAATATTTTCAACACAAAATATTAAATATAAAAATTAAAATTTGAAAACTGATAATTGTCTTCAAGCTTTAATAAAAGAAATGATACTATTGTAGCAGAAGTATTTTAAAATAAATTTAAGATAAGTGCTAATTTAAATTATTTAGAATGCTTGGTATTTGAGAATTGAACACACTAAATAATTACTTATTATATTGTTGTTTTTAATTCATAATGGCAATAACTGCTTCAATATTTACTCTTGCCTGGCTAGCCAATTTCAATAGGTTAAATGTATTATGACTAAATATTTCCAGTATTTTAGTTTTTACTTCATTTCCTTTCAGTATATAGAAATGCTTGATGTTTAAATGTTGCTGAAGTGCATCTCTGTGACTTAGACATTTCTCATCTTTAATTATCTAGATAAGCATGGCCATGCTGTGTGCAGAAGGTAAGGACTCTCAGGACTGGGGTTGCCTGAGAGAAGTATTGACTGCAATTGATACACCTTCTGTCTCCTAATGCATGGAAAACCTGATCTGTTTATTTGTGAGCTATTTCTCTATGTGCATGATAAAAGGCTTTGTCATCTCACCATCTAAATTATTCTTTTGGACATCTGAAAGGTAGATTGTCATGATTTTCCTTATTGAACCTCTTCTGTATGCTCTTATAGTGATAGCTAAAGAGCCAGACAATGCTGATGTTCATTTGAAGACCTGAAATAATCTCATCTGTGGGTCATTTCTTAGACTGTTGAAAGTCACAGTGGCAGGAGAAAAAGTTATTAAATACCAGGCATGGGCAGAGCTGTGGATTGTTATACAAAGTTTTTAGGCTGTAATTAACTCTTCTATTCAAGTCACACAACTTATGGATTTGGGTCTCATTAGGAAAAGAAAGTGTTTCTTGGAAGGTTATTAGGAAATTTCTTAGCATTAACATTCAGGTAGAGTGCACATATGGATCTTTCTGCATTAATCAAAATGCTTATTTATAAAGCACACCCAAGTAAAATACTTTTCCAGTGTTTTATGAAATAGCAGCAATAATATATGTAAACTTTTGTGTTGGTTTGCTTTTTTTAGAAAACTATTTTAATGAACAAATTTTGGACAGCTGTAGAGAGGCAAAATCACATCATCTCACCTCCATGACAGGAACAAATAACTATTCATAATCCAGAAGCTCAGAGGAGCTTAAGTGCATGTCTATTTCCTGATCTTTGCTAGCTATTTTAGTTCTGTTGATTTCATCAGTCAACTTAACTTTTAAAGTTTTTGAGAGTAAATTTAAACTTAGACTTCTTAGTAAGCAATGCAATTTTCACATCTAAATCAGTGTGATGCTAAGCAGGTCTTCTAAATGAGAACTTGTAACCAAGGAGAAGGTTACATTCACTTTCTCATCAAGCTAACACAGTAGTAGCTATTTTACCAGTGCACAAATGCACACAAAAATAATTAAATTCTGACATCCTGTCTCCTCACAGCCATGAAAAATCAGAATACATACGTTCTTCCTGATCACCTATTTTTTACTTTAAACATGACTTATAATGTTATCTTTTAATTTGGCATTGTTGAAAAAAGGAAAAAAAGAAAAATATGGCATGAATAACCTGGAAATATTTTTCATAATCTCACAAATAATCAGAATGCTATAAGAGTGACTTCTCTTGCCTCATTATCAGTTCCAAAGGGAGTTATGAGTGTGTCTAACTATATTTATACATATTAGAATGCACATATACCTTTTTATTACAAAGCACACAGTCCAGATTGAAGAAGAAAATAATTTTAAAAGGACTGAAGAAAAATATACCACCTTGAATATAATTTCTGTTAAGCAGGAAGTTCCTTCCTTTTTGTTATTTCCTTAATCTAACTACATGAGAATGTGACAACCCACATATCAAGCATAGCTTAACACACTAGCCTGCCTGTGCTAGGCATCTGCTTTTCTGGGAACTAATTCTGTAAGCTACTGTCTATTTCATTTTGATTTACATATATTTTCAGATTTGTATAAGAATCAAGCTCAAGTAAATCAATATGTAGTACATTTTCTCTTTAATAATAATATATATGTGGTTTTATACATGTGTAATCCCATTAACTCTCATAAAACTATAGTTTGAATTAATATTAACTACAAATATTTGACTTAAAACATAAGTCAATGAAAGAAATATTGACTTGTTTTCTTTATGTTGTTCTGTTCAAGCATCTATAAATGCATTCAGTTTGTCAGTTACTTAAACATTTTGCAGATCAGCAGAACATCATCACTCAAGATGATGCAACAGTAGCTGAAGTGTAGCTCAGAGGTGGAACAATTGCTGAGCATGTATAAGATAGTTATGCACAATCCCTGGTACTATGATATATATGGGTGCACACACACACACACACACACACACACACACACACACACACTACAATAATGTCCTTCTTAGTCAATAAGATAAATTTGCATCCTCAAATAACTGTCATATTTCATTAAGAACATAAATTATATTGACATTGCATGTAGCTGCTATTAGTTCCTTCAGCAAATATTTCTTGCATATTTATACTTATAAAATGCTAATTAAAAAGATGTAAACATAATTACTGGCCCTTACCTGCCTGTCTACCTTACAATCAGGATATTTTGGGAAATATTTCCCATACACAAAGGCAGTAGAAAGACAGATGAATCTAGATTATTCCAAACTAAAATAATTTGTAGTGAAAGTTATATCTGCAATCTTTGTTGCAAATTGGTGAGGTATAGGGAAAGGGGAATGTTTTTTTGACAAGTAGAGCAGGTTGCATGAACACATCTGAAAGAAGCATGTCATTTGTGTGTTTGCAAACACAAACAGTTTGAATTAGTGGAGCATAAATTGCAACATGGAAGTGGCTGATGATGGGACAAGCAACAATGCCTGGAGGGTGAGCAGAAATTATATTAGCTTTTATAAAAAATTTAGCTTACTTCGTTATTTTTTATGTTCCAATAAATCTTTATCAACTAAATAGGCTTTGATTTGGATTTTGTTTACTTGCCATACTCAGCCAATATACAAGTAAGTTTTATTACATTTTATTGTTTGAAATTTTCATGTATACATATATTGTGCTTTGATCAAATCTACTTGGTCCTTCAATTCCTCTTTAATGTTTCTCCTAACAGACCACTAATTTTCCTTCCCAACTTTATGTGTTCTGAGTTTTAGCCTGCAGGAGTCTACGCAGTGCTACCTATACGTGTATGGGCCTATAATTCTACTCTAGAGCTCAGGTGGCCTCTCAGAGATTACAACCCTACAGAAAACTGACTTTCCACAATTACAGCAACCTTCAATTGCCAATGGCTCATTGACTAGGTGTGAGATTTTATACAAACACAGAGAAAGTATGCTTCGAATTAATGATAGACTTCCTAGTTCATGTAAATTCATCAGTTTTCTTTTAGCACAAATGTGATATAATCATATTTGCATTCTGAAGTAAATTAGTAAAATACTTCAGAAATAATAAAGTATAATTTGTTCATTAATCTTATTAATCTTTATAAAATGCATTAATATGATAGATAATATGTAAATAATTAATTTTAACTACCCATTCTCATTTTAGCAATATATAGCAGTGGGAAAATAGTTTTAGCTATTGTATAAAATTCTGGAATAATCCTTTATCTTCGTTTTGTCATCCTTTAAAGGGTGGCTGTCTATGCTTCATCCCATTGCACATGCTGATGAATTTGTCTTGTTCAAGCTTCCATTACCTGATACTTACTGTCTTCCTTCAAAACATTATCTGCTAGGAGACTGAGATCTTAATTTAGTTGTTTCCAAATACCCAAATATGCATAGCAATTAGTAAATATTCCCTGATGAAATCAGAGAAATTCAGAGACAGTACACAAGTGGCAGATTTCCCTATAAGATCAAACATGCAATTTAAATAGGATAACACAGGTTTGCTTTTAGAGCTGATTATTTCTATGTCCAGCTAACTTTCTCAATTGTTGTTGATCTTAATAAACAAATACAGCTTTACAATAAAGTTTTTCTCAAAATTTATACATATGAAGAACTACACAATGTCGATTTGATTAGTTTGCAGATTTCCCTCATTAACTGGAATTATTCCTAGATTAGGGTGCATCCTAAATCCAACAATTAGTGTCATTTAAAAGAGCACATGAATTTACTGAAGTATAGACACACACACACACACACACATACACAGAGAGAGAGAGAGAGAGAGAGAGAGAGAGAGAGAGAGAGAGAGAGAGAGAGGCCTTGTAAAGCTAGAGACACAGTTTGGGACCATAAAATTCTCAGCAAATGAATACTGAGAAAAATAGTTATTACCTCAAGCTTGGGAAGATTTTTTAGAGAGTGTGTATTTCTCTGAACTTCTAACTGAAACAAGCCCAGCAATCATCTTTATTTAAAAATTCTCTAAGGAACCATAAATAACCAAATTCATGTTTCACTGCTTATTGTTTTTGAAATTTTCTTACAAAAGCCCTGTGAACAATCTCATAGGTACATGGCAGAATTTCTTTTCTTGGTAGAATATATCTATAGGAGTTAGCTGTGATCCCTAGAAGAGCATACTGTTATTGGAAAATGGACATGGTACTAGCCTGCATAAAAGAATGAACATAGTCAGTGTAGCATTTATTCTTAGACCCTTTCTATATAATTTTCTCTTTTTTTGACCCTTTCTATATAATTTTCTATGCCTGTGTCAACTTTCTAACATGGTTTTCACAGGGTAAATTAAGTTTAGTAATTACTCATCAGAGTACATACAAATGTTATCATAATACAGAGGTTTGTACACTGATACAATTTTATTCTAACAGCTGTGAAGATTCTGGTTAAAAACTAACTTACAATTTGCTATAGAGAATTGTCACTGTACTGCATATATCCTCTGTAAATAGAATACATATATTAGGCAGCCATATATCACTGTGTTAAATGATTAAACAGAGGTTTCTTTTATTGTACTTCATGTCATACTTCCATGTGGAGAAAAATGGTTAGGGTCAGCACAGGACACTATGAGATAATATCCATAGTATACATCAAGAAGATTTTTTAAACTACCACATGAATTTGATTCAGTTAACTTGAAGGAAACTAAATGCAGAGGGAACAGAGCAAGTGAGCTCAGAAGCTGTGAATTGGGAGTCATATCACATTAGGAATAAGCCAGGGACCTAGAACAGTAGAAGGGACGAAGACTGCAGAGCAATGGCCTGGAACTAACTGCTCCGTTTGAAGGAACTAGAGGCAACTTTTGTTTTCAACCTGAAAGGAGCCTCCATTCTCACATGCCAGAATGATCAGGAAGAACTGCAGGAAGTAGGAGGAGCACACGCTAAGGGAGCACGGAGCACACACATACTCACTCAGCAGAGTGCTCACACCTGCACTCCCCCTTAGCTTCTGAATCACAAAGATCCCAGACAAGACTTCAAGGCATTTTTAGGTGAATGAAAATACATTCCTGTCTTCCACGGGAGTACTCTAGGCTATAGTAATCCTTTCCGAGACCGGGGGACATGCAGAATTTCTACGTACTAATGGAGACAAATGGGAGGGTGAATCTACATTTCCAAGATTGCCTCTTCTTCTCAAAGATAAATGCAATCCTACAGAGCACAAAAGTTTAAGGTAAAACAGGCTGCATTCTACTTCAGATTTCATTACACATTTAAACAATAGTAACTTCTAGTAAGTAATTTGTTACACATTGTTTTCATAGAGTGAATATAATTCACATTTTCCAAGGTGAAATGAATATATTTAACAATAAAAAATAAACAGACAACAATGAATGTGATCTGTACCTTTGGTGTGTCCTGAAGAGTGAAGAGTTATTACCTATTAGACAGGAAAGGGTTCCTAGGAGGGACTAAATAACTGGTGAAGTTATCTTCCATACAAAGGAAAGGGCTCAGAGTGTAACATTAAAAAATGTGACAGGTTGTTCAAATCATTCCAACATGGAAGGAAAACAACAAGAAGTAGATGGCTTTACTCACTCTGACATGTAGCCAGGAGTAACATTATTTAAATTTAAATTCAAATAGATTTTTAAATAATTCCAAAGTTATCTATTTCAGTTGACATAGTTGGATAGTGAGTTCTTTGGTAAATAGTTCTGGCTGGTCCCTGGAGCAATGAGGTAACATTTTCAGTATGTCAGATGACACTGCTCTAGAGCTTATTCTTTGGAAGATTTGCTACAATCATGTTGATGCTAGCATTGCCTCATTCTTTGTGATATAAAGACAATCGCAAACTTTGTTTGAAATCTAGAAGGTTCTTTTCATTTAGTTTTGTTTTGCTTTTTACTGTTCTGAGGGACAGAAGTCAGCAATTAGTTTTATGGGGGATAAAATCAAGGTATGGGCAAGGCCAAGGGTTGAGTTGACTCCATTTTTTCTTGAGCTTTTGGTTTTTTCGGGCCCTCCATGATTGGTGGTCACATCACTCTCTTTCTGGCCTGAGGCCACACTTCCTCCTCTTCCTCTGCCTTAATAATCTCCCTCACTCGGGCACTCTTAGAGGCGATAAGTGTAACCCCAGGAAAATAGTGCTCACCTGGATAATGCATGCTACATTATTGTGCCAAGACTGTTTATAACATCTGCAAACTTAGTTTCAGCAAGGAATTAGGATTTAATAATCAGATTCTAATGCCTTTTGAGGCCAATGCCCAAATAATTACAATGCTATTTTTCAATGTGTGTCCTGTATTTCTTTAATTTTATGTTTCCACTTATCATATACTACACTCATCCATTGGTATAAATTGTAACATTTATACTATTTCCTAAGAAGGCTTCTCTTAGGAAAGTCTGGTCTCTGTTTTGCTTGAGCTGTTTCTCCTTCCTGTCTTGTGATTGTCAAAGCCTGGTTGTGGCAGAAAATCTCCTGAGGAAACTGACTTTACATCTTACAATAGGACGTATTACAACTATAGGACATGTTGTCATATTTAAGATACAGCTGAGAAGAGTCTCTTTTACTGTGGATTTTTAAATGACTACATTTATAATATATATTTTAAAATGATTTCTTCTAAAGAAAAGGCATATTTAAAATGAGTTATGCCTAGAGATCATAACCAAGGCAGTGTGGGAGACAGAGAGCAAATGAGAGATGGAAAATTGTTTTAAATAATTTAAACTGACTTTTAAAATAAACAAACAAATAAAGAACTGCTCCCAGAAATATGAACACTATATTTTGGATAAACACTTCAAAAAATAAATAAAGGCAACAGTGATTATCGACAATCCAAATTTTTCTAAAATGTTAAGGAAATCATCATTAAAACTAAATGAGATATAATTAACATGTATTAAAACTTTAAAATTAATTAAAAAGTATGGTTTTGTAGAGAAACAATTCTCATAAGGATTGGGAACATCTAAGTGGACACAAACGCTTTATAAAATCTTTATCTTTATGGCAAAATTTGAACACACACACACACTAGTACAGTACCACGCCCTCTAATGTATATTCTTTACTAGAGGGGCACTAGTAAGCATCACTTCACTGCCAATAAAAAAATAATGGTGTACCTAAGAGGACTAAACATGGATTGCACAAGGAAGGGGAAATGGTTAAGATGTCCTGGGTAAACTGGGAGGGGGTATAGAGGGGAGAAGATGGGTGTGAGAAATGAATATTTGAGAAGGCTAGGTTGGGAGGGGATGGAGAGGGTGAGCAATGAAAGAGATATCTTGTGAAGCATTGTTGGGTTTAGGGAGAAACCAGGTGCTAGAGAAATCCACAGAAACCTACAAGGAGCTCCCAGCTAAGACTCCTAGCAATGCTAAAGAGGGGGCCTGAACTGGCCTTCCTCAGTAGTCAGATTGGTGACTACACAAAATGTCTTTATAGAGTCTATATCCAATGACTGATAGAAGCAGATATAGGCACTCATTGACAAGCAGTTTGCTAAATTCCTAGAGGAGCAAGGGGAGGTCAATAGCACAATGGAGCAAACCACAGGGACACCTGACCCGTGCTAATGGGAGCTCACTGACTCTGGACTGACAGCTGGAGAGCCTGCATGGGACAGAAGGAGGACCTCTGAATGATGGTGACAGTTGCATAGGTCAAGCTATAAGTGGCCCTCTAGCTATTAGACTAAAAATTATCCCAGCTTTTTGGAACTCACTCCCTATGGTGCAATGCCTTTATACAAGGAGAAAGGAGTGAGTCCTGTCTCAACTTGGTACATTATCATGTATTGAGTACTCAAGGGAGACCTTGCCCCCTTAAAGAGTTGATGGGGTGGTGTGGGTGGGGAGGTGATGTTGAGAGGAAGAAGGTGTTAGATGGAGAAAAGTGGAGGTTATGTAAGAGGAAAAAAAATCTTCTAAAAGAAAAAGAAATTGGGGTATACTAAAATGATAACTCTACCCAGGACTAACTTGGGGAACTCATGAGTTTAACTGAATATGGTTTGATTAACTTACAAGCAGGAACAGCAATGAAGAAGGGTCTTTCTTTCTCTCCCATAACCCATGCTAAAAGCTTGCATATACTTTGGAGTAGAAGCCAATGTACACATGCAATGCCTATTTAATCTCCCACTTCCAAGAGGAGAACAAATAGAGTAAATATTTGGAGGGTCTCATATAGGTTGGAGAACTGAGTGCCACAATGTTCTATATCTATACCATATAATAATTAAGAGTGAAAACTTAATATCTGAAAAAATATGATTATTTCTAATAAAGATTTTTGTAAAATAAACCAGTCAAATGATGTTCTCTTTCCTGTCTCTCTGTTTTAAAAAGGAAAGAAAAAGCATGTAGTGGAATTATGTTGTTACATTGTAAATAATTGTCTCGCCTTCTGGTCTAATATGAATGCTGACTAACTAAACCAAACAGAAAGTGTTGGTATGGCTACCAGACTAAGAAAACTCTGGTAACAGGAAGAACATAGTAGAGATGCTACAGAGAAGCCAAAGAGATGCTATGGAGACAGCTCAATGAGATGGCAGGAGAGGACAGTAGTTGAAACACTGTTTTGAGAAAATATACCAAGCTGCATAGCTAAACAAGATAAGAATCATGGGTTTGTTTAAGGGAATATGCCTGGACCCTAGGCTGATCATCATAAAATTAATGTAAGCATCTGTGTCTCTGCATGTCTGAGTGTCTGTGGGAATAAAGGTCCAAACCTTGAGGCTAGGCCCAAAAGTCTGGGCCAGAAACTTTATACAATAACATACAGTAGCAAGGAACCTAATTTATGTTGGGGTTCTGTGTTGGCTTCTCCCAAAGATCTAACTCATCTCCTTGAAATGCTACATTCTGCCAATGAGATAAATATATTCCTCTTTATATTATATATGAACCATATAAATATATGTATATATACAATATGATGATCAAATAAAATTAAAGTATGAATATGTAGCTAATTCGCATGGTCACTCACTTTATTGCATTCTTAAGATGTTGTCTGTGAATGAGATGATATTATTTCATTATCTCGACAGCTACTGCTTGTAAGAGTCTTCACAACTAAATTCTCACAGATGTGAAAGCTTTACATATTCTTTATTATAAAATATTAAGTGTTCCATTAATTTTAAGAGGCCTTCTCAAAAATTGAAATTTTGCCCTTTATAGTTATAGTGACTATTTATGTTTATGGATCGGTAAGAAATGACAGGGAAAAGTATAATGGGCTTTTTCTTACAGAAAGCTAGTGTACAAATTCCTCTCCCTGTCCATTCCCAACATTTTCCCTCTGTGCAATTCACAGAATAGAAAAAATATTTTCTGGGAGGACACAGAATTATAACACTGAAGATTTAATGTTATCAAACAGTGTTTACAGATAGAATTGATATTATCCAACAGCTTCAAAAACATAGCAATCTTTAAAGCGACTGTGTTAGCATGAATTCAAATAGAAAATATATGAAGACTATCTTCCTTAAATGAATCAATCATCAAGTTTGACCTGAAGGAACTTTAACATAGAGTTTTGATGTGGTTGAAGATCTTTGTTGGTAGAAAATGTAAATAAAATACAGGTAGATTAGGAGGCCCAGAGGAAAGGGGAGGAGGAGGCAAGGGTGAAAGAAAGGAAAAGAGACGACCTCGAACTGAGCGAACTGAGCAAACCAACTGCAGGGGTCTCCGAGGGGCAGATTCGGACCCTGACCAGAGGTGAGGAGGGATCGGCAGGCCTCAGCGCCTGTATCTTGGCCTGGGAGGGAGAGTTGAGCTCCCATTGCTTCCGGTTCCGCTCCCGAGACCGGGTGCTCTCTGCAGAGTCCCAGCGCACTCTGGAGCAGGGGCAGGTAAACTGTGCCCCTGGACACACCCACAGATCCTGCTGAGGGAATCTGCACGGCTCCCCACTACGACCTCGAACTGAGCGAACTGAGCGAACCAACTGCAGGGGGCTCTGAAAGACAGAATCAAACCCTGACCAGAGAGGTGACAGGAGACACACTAACCCAAGTGCCACAACTGACCAGGACCCATCTAATTGTGAACCACTGAAGCCATGGGAAACATCAGTGCAAGAAATTACATAATAATACAAAGGACAACATGGTAACTCCAGAAGAGAGTGGCGATCTCACAAATACAAGACCTGAACTGAGTAATGAAGAGGAAACAGAAGGAAGCAACAACAAAAATTCCTTTTTGATGATCATCGAAGCTCTAAAAGAAGATATGAAAAAAAGCCTTAAAGAAATAGAAGAAAATACAAACAAAAAATTGGAAGACATGAACAAATCTATGAAAGAAACATGCCAGGAACTAAAGGCTGAAATAAAAGCAATAAAAAAGGCACAAAATGAGGCAAAGATGGAAAGAGAAAACCTGAAGGAAAAAGCTGGAACCACAAATACAAGCATAACAAACAGAGTTCAAGAGATGGAAGATAGAATCTCTGAAGTGGAAGACTCAGTAGTTCAAATAGATATATCAGTCAAAGAAAATAGTAAAACTAAAAAAGCCATAACTCAAATGTTCAGGAAATCTGGGACACCATGAAAAGACCTAATTTGAGAATAATAGGAATAGAAGAAGGAGAAGAATACCAGCTCTAAGGCACAGATAATGTTTTCAATAAAATCATAGAAGAAAACTTCCCTAACCTGAAGAAGGAAATGCCCATAAAGATACAAGAAGCTTACAGAACACCAAATAGATATGATCCCAAAAAAAGTCAGCGTACCACATTATAATCAAGCCACAAAACATACAGAACAAAGAAAAAATTTTAAGAGCTGCAAAAGAAAAGGGCCAACTCACATATAAAGGCAGACCCATCAGAATAACGTCTGACTATTCAATGGAAACGAGGAAAGCTAGAAGGGCTTGGTCAGAAGTTATACAGACGCTTAAACAGCATGGATGCCAAACTAGAATACTATACCCTGCAAAATTATCAATCACCATAGATGGAGTAAACAAGGTATTTCAGGACAAAGTCAGACTGAAAGAATATCTATCTACCAATCCAGCACTACAGAGAGTATTAGAGGGAAAACTACATCCTAAG